>JAKRZT010016313.1:0-26301 GCA_029582215.1 Solanum sparsipilum
AAAAAAAAAAAAAAAAAAAAGGTTGAGTAGTAATATCTAATAATAACAGACTATGTCCAAAGGATATTGAAATTTCCAAATCAAAAGAAAGTGAAAAGCTATCTTGATAACCGAAATGGGATTAAACTTAACTAAATGATACATTATATTAGTGGAGTTACAAGCAATGTCATGAATTAAAACCAAACGACATAAACACAATCTCGACTAAATGAGAAGATGGGTTATACACCTCTACTAGGCAAATTCAAATAGTATTAACAAAATCCATAACAATGAGAACAGAACTAAGGCAGGACACCAAGACTATAACCTCTTTCTTATCATATTGACAAAATTCGAACAAACATCGAATAATCCAAACGGCGCAGCAGATCAACCCACTGTTGATATCAAATGAACTTTAAACTATTTTGAACAAGGCAAGACAAAGATCCAACTAATTATATAGGTACAAAATTTGATCTGATGAATATAACGACCAACATGTAATATCAAAGTAACTTCCCTGATGTTTGACTCGTGCTTACTACCCAGAGACTCGCAGGGAAAACATATTAAAGCAAAGATTAAAACGAAAAGATCACGTACTTTAAATAACCGATCATATACCAAGTATTGAACATACATAGCTTGCTACAATGAAAAGTAATATAAGAGGGAGCGAAATTACCTTTCTTGGAGCAGCAAACTAGGAACAACGAGTAGGGGAAACGATGATTCTTCTACCACGAAATCCGAATACTAATCACAAAAACAAGAGATTTGGGACAGAATTTTAACCCTTTTTCGAAAACTTAAAATCAGATAACCAAATGATAAAATTTCTTGAGTGTACTATGACTATCGCCAAACAGAAAAAAAACTCAAACTTCAATGTCTCTTCCTATGCCTTCCCCCTTGAATGAAAACTAAGGAGGCTATTTATAATGGGGCGAAAGGGCAGATTTAGGGGTAAAACCCGTTTGAATTTTGAATCTATCCATTCCTTTTCGAGCCAACAGTGGAAAGGATGGGGAAAATAGTGACTTCCGCGAAAAAGGGATGACGAAGTGATCGATTAGGGACTGCTAGGGTATGGTTTCGCAGAGTAGTTGGATGAGATTTTTGGATTGCAGCGCGATTTCCGCAGGGATTTCGTCTGAGTCTGGTTCTGCGAAGAAGAAGAGTAACAGGGGTGGGGTCGTCTGGTTTTGCACGCTGTTGTGGCTGAAGCGTTAACATTTGGTGGGTTATCTTTGAATTGGATTGGGCCGGGTCAGAGGAGAAAAGGGTTGGGTCGGCTGGGAACTGCTGGAAGGGGGAAAAAAATTAGCAAAAGATGTGGGCTGAGAATTAATTTGAATTGGATTGGAAGAATGGAAATTGGAAAAAAGGAGATAGGCTGCTGGAATGTATGAGGAGAATGGATATTGAATTGGAATTGGGCTGATAAATAGGCCCAATTTTGAGTCTTAGATGAGTTTAAGATTTTATGGAAAGTGGCTAAATGAATTGCAAAATTAACCACCTAAAGTTTAAAATTTAGCCAATTTGAGTTAAGTTGATGACTTCGGCTAAACTTAAATAAGACGAATTAGTATAATTAACTAACGAGTTTCTTAATCTTAACGAAATAAAATAATTAATTTACATATAAACCAAATGATTTAGAATTATAACTATAATTTAAACTAAAATCCTTTTGAGATAATTTTCGATATTTATAAAATAACGTGACTGTAAAAATATATATATTTATTGTTTAACATTATTAAAATTATTAAAGGACGAAATTTCTTTAGAAATAACTTGAAAGTATTTTGAATAATTTCATAAAACTCATTAATTCAAAATTTATAACCATCACTAATAAAATATTTAAAATATAAAGTCTTTTTGAGATGATTTTTAAATACTCATGAAATACATTAATCATATACATAATTATATAAAACATATATATTATTTAAAAATTATAAAAGTGACAAAACTATTTAAAATAACTTGTAAACTATACATTTTTTGAAGTTTTTTATAAAACTAGTTATTTTAAAATCGTTTGAAATTGAAGAAGCTCGATGATTAATTTATATATTGGAGGGCCAAAATTGGGTGTCAACAGCCGCAAGACTTAAAACAAAATTTTTATTTATGTTATATTTGGTACACAAATAGAAAAATTATTCCTAAAAATATATGTACATATCTAACACAAAACGAGAAAAATTTATGTGTGTTTTTAGCACTTTATCTCTTTATTTAATGTAGGGAAAAAGGATAAATATACCCCCGAATTTTCGAAAATGGTATGTCAATACCTTCGTCATACTTTTCGTTCATCAAAGCCCTTGCCGTCCAATAATCAGTACATATTTACCGCTCCCACTAACGGATCACTTATTGTGTACACGTGGCACAATCCTACGCCACAACCCGAATTTTTCTTGCTATAGAAGAGAATACAAGTCAAAGTTATTGTCAAGTTGGGATTTTTCTTAGTTTTTTCTCTTTGTCTAGACATATGTTTTGCAATATTTGTAACATTTTATGGGAAAGATTTACCCATTGAGCACAAAACCTTCTGAATATCGTTATTACGAGGCATATAAAGAGTTTAACTACTATGCAATGTGATGTATAATTTTTCTTTCTCATAGGTTCTGCTCTGCTTTTGTACTAATTGTTATGCGTTTTTCATTGTTTTTTCTTTTTCTTTTAGGTGGATTTGATGCACTTGATCCAAGGATATTTCGAAAACAGCCTCACTACCTCTACGAGGTAGTGGTAAGGCCTCCGTTTACTCTACTCTCCCCACACCCCACTTTGTGAAATTTCACTGGATATGTTGTATCAGTGAATGACAACAACATGTAGCCCTTTATAAAAAGTCTAATGTGGTAACATGGAGAGTTAAACTGTTAAAAGTAAATAGCCTGCTACAGTATGAATATAATGTTAGTGCAAAGATCAGTTAAGATGTTAGTGCTTCAAGTTAAATCCCTCATGCAACAGACAAACCAAAATTGGAAGTAAATCATAGAAGTTTTACTCCCTTGTTTCAATTTATTTGTCTGCTTTTTGACTTGGCACAAAATTTTTAAAAAAAGTACATAAGATTTTTAAATCTTGTAATCTCATACTAAACATACGTCAAATATACCAAAATGTCCTTTAATTTTATAGTTTTAAACATGACAATTGAAAAGTTATTAAAAATGGAAATAGACATTCTTTAAGAGATTCCTTCTTTTAAAACGGATTAAATAGGACAAACAAATTGAAACAGATGGGTAAAAATTTGTGTTCAGTCATGAAAAAATATTTTACCAGTAACAGTAACATGTTTGGAGAAATAATTATTAAAATAAAACAAGAAGAAAAGGTTCAATGTCATATTGACATGGAATCACAAATTAAAAGATGGCAACTTTGTGCTAAGTGATGTGGAATAAATTAGAGAAATTAACTACAAATTGAGAAACTTGCACAACCAAGAAATTCATTTTGCAATGGCACAACTTTCTTTATTTAATTTTAGGCAAAAGGATCTGGTGGACCCTTCTACTTGTATGGATTTGTATTGTGAACCCTTTTACTTATCCCTTTGTCATCTGGACCCCTGAACCCATCTAAACTCAACATTTTAAACACATTTTCTGACTTGGCATCCTATGTGGCAGACACAACAAAGGGGCGTGTGATACACACACCTGAAGAGCGTGAGATCTGGTTAAATGGGTCTAATAGCCACATTAGGGTTTTAAGCCATCTTCTTCCGCATATGCATTTAACACCATTATTAGACAAATTTGAGCTTTTTCTGGTCTCTTTTTCGATCTTCTTTCTCCAATTTTCTTCTCCATTTTTTCCATCGTTATACTGCTCTTTTATTTCTATGCACTTCCATTTAATTCTTTGCTTCATTTTGTGGTTGATCCTATTGTAGTTATCTACATCATCATGAAAGTTACTTTTGTTAGAATCCTATAATCTAATAGAAATCATGAAACATGTAATTGAAAGCATAACAAACAAAATCCTCAAAAAATTGCAACATAATTAGTATGAATCGACTAAAAACCTAAAAATTAAACAAAGACATAAATAGAAAATGAAATCTAGACTAAACAACATACAAATACGAAAATAAGTTACAAAATTTACATAGATAAATTGAAAATCGAACAAAACCAACAAAAATACTCAAACAATTTTGTGGGAATGAAGAAAAAAATGAGAAAGAAAAAATGTGGGTATATATAGCCACACACAGATGTTGCGGTGAACCTCTCTTCTTTGACTTGGATGAAAACAAAGTCGGATTGCCTTGATTGAGCTATGATTTCTGCTACTGGTGTTTTTTCTTCAATGAAAATAATAGAAGAGGTTGAATTTTTTTTTTTAAGAAGGATGAAAGAGAAATGAAATGAGATTGTGGGGGAAAGTGGTGGGTTTGGTGACAAAAGACAAATAAAAATAAAAAATATATTAATTAAATATAATAAAAATGTCAAGATGACATGAAGTGATATATATACATGTGTCATTTATAATTATTTTTAAAATTACGTGTCAAGCGTTTGTGGTACACGCACAACTAAAGGGTTAAAAAGTATTTAAAATGTTGAGTTTAGATGTGTTCAAGGGTCCAGATGACAAATAAATAAGTAGAAAGGCTCACAATACAAATTGGGTCCACCAGACCCTTTTGCCTTAATTTTATGAACAGAATCTTTTCTTCCCAATTTCTGTTTTATCTCTCTCTATCCACATCCAAAATAAAAATAATAATAAAAAAGCTCAAGCTTTGTGATTATGTATATTAGTTGACAGCATTTGCTGTACAAACTGAACTTAATGATCCTTTTAACCTTTATAACCTTTATATATATCCTCTCATCAAATCTTTTTTTTAAAAAAAAGGAGGAGGATCAAGTCCCTTTCAAAAGTACTATATTAATAGTAGTAGTAAGCTTTTTATTTTTGTTTTCCACCTGTGTCTAGTACATGTATTAGAATCGGACTAATTCAGATTCGCATTAAATATGACTCATTCAGAGTTAAGGCTCTCAATAATAATGTCCGGGCTTGAGAGTGGAGCCATCCGGTGTTCGGTACTCATATTGAAGCCCAACGCGCTACAAAGTCTCACATTGGGGGCTTAAACACTCCCTAACAACTACATCATGCGTGTCTTGATGGACTCATACCAGGAATTCATAATGTCGAACTTGAGAGTGGAGATCTAACATCTATATATGATATTTCTAAAAGCTAACATGTATATTATTGGACAGTCATAATATTTTTTTCTTCCATACATAATTATCGAATCTAAATTTGATTATAATATCAAACTTTAAAAATTTGATATTTGATATTTGATATTTGGTATCTACTAGTAGATGAATTTTCGTTGAAATTGGATGTGGATGTGGCCGGGGCGCCTTTGAATGTTGAAAAAAGAGAATGCATTAATGTTAGGGAATAATGTTTTGTTTGTTCTTTTTGAACCTTCTGACCCTCAAAATAGCCTAATTATCCCTTTCCACTCTTTTCCAATATAACAAGTGACATTTAGGATGAGTAAGGAAAATGTTTTTCAATATGACCTAAGATGTGATATAGGAAAATGTTTTCGAATAAAAATATTGACACCCAATTTAGACAAGGTGCTTTTTTTCTATATATACACATTAAATCAACTGCTAATTCTATCTTCTTCATCTCTATATACACACACATTAATACTCTCTTGCATTGTCTCTCAACTTCAATTTTTTCAAATGGCTAATAATTCAAGAATTGGCCTATTTTTATTCCAAGCATATTCCACTTTCATGGCTACACAATCCTACATTTTCTATATGTACCACCAACAGAGCACCACAACTTGTTCCTTCACCATTCTTGGATTCTTCTTCACCATTCTCCTCAATTTTCTACAGCTAAAATATCAAGGCAATAACAAGACTGATCCTTTTTCGACTCATCCGAAAACCATGAGAGTTTCTGTCACTTCTTTGCTCCTATACTGTTTAATATACGCTATTAAGCTGAAATGTTCTCGTCATTATATGTACAGGAAATTCTCCGACCTGGTACACCATGTTATGGTTTTCTTTAGTTCTCTGTCTTTGGCTTCCACTGCCTCTGTTCTCTTCCCGGACTCTGTTTCCCCTGTTTTGTATTTCCTCTGCTTTCTGCTTTCTGGAGGGGAAATGCTACTTTGGATTTTCAAGAAAATTATACAAAAATTCGAAGAAGAAGAAGAATGGTATTTTGAGAGAAGGAGGATGAGTGATGAACCAATTTGGAACTATCTAAGAAGGAGGGCAAATATGATCGTTTATCCAATGGAACAGAGGTTCACTCTTACTGTCTAATTTTTCAAGAAATATACAGAGAATGAGAGATTCTCTCTACTTTATACTACTATGTTTATTTCTCATGTTGCTTCAAGATTTCAGTTGTTATTGTTGTAATATTAAGTTAGATGCATATCATGCATGTCTTCGTGAACTTGAATTTTGAATTTATGAATTATCAATTTTTAAAAAGGTAATTTACTACGTCCTTGATCTATTTTTCTATTTATAAATATAAATATAATATTTGTGCTAAATTTACGATACCTATAGAGCATAGGCAACACTCTCACTCCGACCTCGGTTATAATTATTTTCTATATCTTCCTCGAACTCAATATATGTTATTCTTTGTTTCTCTCGTCAAGTGTCAAATTATTCACATGATTGGGACTAACCTATAAATTTCTACTTAGGTAATCAACATAAATAGGACAGACAAATAAATTACTAATTAACCAAACTTAACTCTTATAAAATAACACACTTAAACTTTAATCCAAGAGAAACCATCTATTTATTGCTTCTTCGACAAGTAAAAATAAATGGGAGATAATATAGACGAACCAAAATTTGAAGGAAATCTTAGAAGTTCTAAAAACAAGATGATTAAAGGCAAAATAATATATTTTCCCCAGCAAATTTGAGTTCATTCATGAAAAAACATTTTCACCAAAAATAGTGTGGAAAGTATCCTCCAAAGTGCAATGAAATTAATCCCTCCCGTTCATTTTACTTAACATGTTTTCCTTTTACAAACTCCTTGAAAATTGTTAAGTTAAAAAGTAATTTGCATATAGTATCTTTATTTATTTATTTATTTTTATCTCAATTTAATAATAATTTATATGTACAAAATGAACTCATTGATCCCTTTGACCTTTTATCCATTCACTCTCTCATGAAATCTAAAAAAAGAAAAGAAAAAAAGGATTAGGTCTTTCTTACAAGTACGGAGAAGAGGAAGTACGATGAAAAGGGTATAAAATAGGTTGCTTGTAGCGATTGCAATTGCTTATTTGGTTGGGATTACCAGCCTGACCAAAGAATAAGATAAAAAGAAGGATAGGTTTGATCGGCCGGGTGTTGGATCGAATGAACACTCAACCGCGTCATCACGGCAGCGATTAGCAATTAATAATAGTAGTAAGTCTTTTAACTGAACTTTCAAATTTTATTTTCTTTTCTTTTAAATTTTATGTCCAATCAAACACTTTCACATAAATTGTGATAGCAAAAAAGTATGTATTTTCACTCTAATATATGAGTCTCTATGCTAAGTTGTTAACTAAAAACTGTCCAATTCAAATCAAATTATCAGTTTTTTTACGGCAAAAATCAAAATCAAATCAAATCAAATGTTGTTGATTTTAAAAGTTCAAAACCAAACAAAATCAAATGTTTTTTTTTAAGTCGGCTTGATTTGATTTGTGTTTTAGTTTTATTTTTCACCAAACCGTGAATACATCTAATTATAAATATTCAATATTTTGCTTAACGTATATATGATCTTCCGAGCAAACATTGTTAACTTCATGCTAATCTATATATTATATTGTGGATTCACCTTTAATGACCAAAGTCGTTTTAAAAAGAAAATTTCTATGATTAGTGCAAACTCTTGACATTGGTTGATATTATTAACCTGTGGATAGTCAAGAAACACGGCCAAATACATCATACTTCTGAAAATTGATAATTTAACAAGTACTATTAATCAAATATGTATATTAATTAACATTGGTTAATTGATAAAAGTGCATCTAAAAGATATATGTTTGCCCTTTAGTGGTTTTTTGAAAGTTTTATTGTTTTAAAATCCAAGACCCACTTACCGATTAAGAAGTTACGGTTAGTTATCCTTTTATTTTAATTCATGAGTAAGAATTAAGATAGTTTAACCTGTGTAATTATCATTCTTTTGTTTTATTCCTAAAAAAATAAGTTTTATGTTACTTCGTAAGATTATTAATACAACATTTATGTATATTTATTTTACAAGCGATTTAATAAGGTAAAATTTAATCTATACAACTTAAAATTCTTAATCGCGTGATCGGATATATTTCCTTTGTTTCAATTTATTTGTACTTTTTTTTAATATTAGATATAAAAATTTAATAAAATAAGTAAGATTTTTTTAACTTTGTAATCTTTAATTATATTTCAAATTTAGTGAAATGTTTTTTTATTCTTGTTGTTTTAAATATGTAAGTTGAAATTAAAGTTGCAATGTTCTTTTAAAATTGGTTAAAAAAATAAGATAAATAAATTAAAATAAGGTAGAAAATAGTGAAATTAGGGTTTTAAGTCGTCTATGTAGAGGTGAGGTGTGTTTGGCGTGCACATGTGGAGTCCATGTGACATTTTAGCACACACATGGATGTTTTTGTTAAACAGAAGGGCAAGTGTGGTCCAATAGTTAGACAGGAAGGACATTTTTTAGCCGAACTATAGTTTAAGGGTATATTTAAGCTATTTCAAATAGTTTAAGGGTAGTTTTGACCATTTTCCATAGTCGTCTATGTGGAGGTGGAGTCTGTTTGGTGTGCACATGTGACATTTAACACATACATGGAGACTTCTGTTAACTAGAAGGTTAAGTGTGACCCAATAGTTTGACAGACATGGTATTTTTGAGCTGAAATATAGTTTAAGAGTATATTTAAATTATTTCGGATAGTTTAAGGGTACGTTTTGACCCTTTCCGTCGAATATAACGTGTGTATTGAATCAACTGATTACAAATGAATGCCTCTACTAACTATGATAAATTGTATAAAATATCTTCTAACAAACTAGCCTAACTCTAACAAAATTTCATGGATTATTTGTTTTTTTGACACTAGCAAATATTTTTCATGCTCTTGTCAACACTGTAGTGATCAAGTACTTTAGGTTATTACTCTTTTTAAATTCTTCATGAATGTTAAAATTAAATATGATTTTAATTGAGTAAAGTAATAGTAATACATTTACATGCTCAGGTCAAAGACAAAAGAACACTCCTGCCAAAAAAGTCAAGCAATGCGACCATTCATATATGTACTCCACTTATACATTTATTATATCCGCTGAAGTGCTTTAAACAAATTGAATTCAATACACCATATATACTTCTGAAAATTAAAATATTACAACAGGTATTACTAGTAATATCACAAATTACAGTATTATTCAGATACGAAAATGTAGCAACAAACAAACAAAAGAAAGTACATAGGAGCTATTGAGGTATGCTGAACTTATAATTGCAATATTGGGTTTTTTCCTAAATACTAATTTTATAATGTAGAAAGAATATATCTCTCATTAACAAAGTGGGATAAATATATTTTTGTTATTTATGAAATGATGCAATTTATTCTTCTTTTTTTTGTTGATAGATTTATATATTTTGAATTCAAAAATATTTATCTTACCTTTTAAAATTTAAAAAAGCGACATGATTGTTATTAAAATTAATCCATTAATTTTTTCAACCAACTTGATCCGACCCAAACAGAAATAAAAACCCAAATTCCCTTCTAGAATCCATAACACCACAAATCATCAAAAGAAAGGGAAATCTAAGTAATTGTTTTTGTTTGGGTCGGATTGGGTTGGTTACAAAAATTAACGGACAAGTTTATAAATTTTGAAATTGAGCATTATATGTGCCCATTTTCCCCATGGTTAATCAAATAGGAAATATAATATTAGTTTCCGCGGGATATCTCATGAATTTTCGATAAAGCCGATCTAATTGTGGTTTGAGAAGTGTTTGATTCATCAACTTAGCAGCAGAGTATAAGACAGACAGTGAATAGAAAAATGGACAAAGTGAGGGAAAAAGAAGTGAGGAATAAGATGCAAATGCGAGAGGACCAAATATAGTCCCAACCATTTTAGCATAATAGTTTGAACAATTAGTTGTTGAAATGTATTTGAGCTGAGTATCGTAAGCAAAAGAGTAAATGAGGAAACTCGCGACGGACAAATACATTTTTATAGGGTGTATTTCAAAGGGTGACATATTAGTTGCTTGGTACTTGATTTGGAGAAGCTGAAGCATAGCTGGGAAAATGAAAGAGATCATTAGTATGTGTGGGTAGTGAGGAGGAGGAGGAGGAGGGGATGTGAAGACACTGTAGTGCTCTTGATGAAAAAAAGTAGCGTTTATAATGGTGAAATTGAATTCATGATGCTCAACACTTGCTCTTCTTTCTACTGCCTGATATTCCATTGGTATGAGAGTAGAATGTTATGGACTTATGGATGTATTTATACAACTCCTTTGGTTGTCTTGCCCAACATAATTTTAATATACTTCTACTTTCCTTCTCTTTATTATAACAAGTCAATGGAATTAATCAATTAAGCCTCTGACTAACAGATGTATGTGTGGCTTTAATTACATACTATTTGATATTTTTTATACAGTAGTAATGTTTATTATATTAGAAATTTTTAGTATTATCTAAATAAAAATGGATGATTACAGTATTTTAATTAAAAAAATATAAATAAATAATATGCTTATTAGAATCAAAGACTAGTATTAGCAATAGAGACGTGGGCTAGCAGACATTTTCACAAAAAATGTTAAATAGAATGGATGGGTCTGCTCAACTTTGAACTGTCAATTTCTATTGTGCAAACAACCGACGGCATATCTTAGTCAATACTCTCTCTATTCCTAAATAAATGATATCTTAATTATTTTATTTTATTTCAAAATAATAGATATTTTAGAATTTTTATATAAAATTGATTTTATTCTTTCAAAATTATACTTGTTTATATGATGAAAAATCATTAATTAGCTTTCCTTTTTCAAGAGATAAAATTTAATTAAAAATAATTTAAAAAAATCTTCGTGAATGAATGAGTAACTTCTTAAGAGATGTATCAAAGTTAAAAGCATAACTTATTTAAAAACAGGTAGAAATACTATAGAGTAATTTAAAGAGCTTACCAAGAAATTCCTTTGGTGAAGGATCGGATGGAATGGGAATCTTCCTTGTGGTTTCGGTATGTTAATACTCCAAATACCATATGACCATATATAAATTAAAGGTTTAATATTACATTAGACATGACTCAAATTCAAAATAAACTCTTTGAATATAAATTGAATATTTATATATCTTTTATATTGTAAAAAAATTTCTATATTTACTCCCCGTTTGAGAAGTATATTATAATATAATTATTAAAACATAAATTTAAGTTAAAAGCTATTTGGTGAAGCTTTTCAATAAAAAGAAGAGAATAATAATAACAACAAATTTGGTGTAGTCTCATAAGCGAGATCTTGAAAAGATAGAGTTTACACTGACTTTATCTGTATCTCATGAAGGTAGAGAAGTTGTTTTTGAAATACTCTCAACTTATGTAACATATATATATATCTTCATTTGAGGATTAGAAAACGACTTTAGTTTGCAACTTAGAAAACGGCTTTGGTTTGCAACTTAGAAAACGGCTTTAGTTTGCAAAACAATCACTAATAATGTATATATACTATTCTCAGAACTTGTTTGGCTTAGCGGCTAAAACATGAAGGAAAATAAAACCCTTTTTCCTTTTTCTCCTCCTTCATCATTATAATAGTCCACTGGAAGAATTGGATGGGTTGACTACTGCCTATATTATACTTATATATCTTTCTCCCTTTTTGTATTTGCCCTGCCTTTAGCTTCTTCTTCAAATAATAATGCTCCTCCAGGCATGGAGGAATTTTTGCAATTCCATTTTCATACAGGAACAGAGTAGTTCCCTCACAATTCTTGGATTCTTCTTCACCATTTTCCTCAACTTTATACAGCTAAAATATCAAGGCACTGATCCTTTTACCACCCATCCCAAAACAATGAGACTTTCTGTCACTTCTTTCCTCCTATACTCTTTAATATACAGTATTAAGCACAGATTTTCTCGTCATCCTATTTATAAGAAATTCTCCGAACTCGTACACAATGTTATGATTTTTTTTATTTCTCTCTCTTTGGCTTCCACTGCTTCTGTTCTATTCACGTACCCTGTTTCCCATGTTGTGTTTTCCCTCTGTTTTCTGCTTTCCGGAATCCGGAGGCGAAATGTTACTTTGGGTTTTCAAGAAAATTATGCAAAAATTCCAAGACGAAGAAGAGTATTTTCAGAGTGAAATTATTGTTTGGAATTATCTAAGGAGGAGGATTGTTTATACAATGGAACAGAGGTTTAGTCTTCCTATTTAATTTTGATTTTTATGTATGTATGTATGTATGTATGTATGTATGTATGTATGTGTGTGTGTTTTACTTAAGGGAAAAGGGATAGATTTACCCCTGAACGTTAATAAATGGTACGTATATGCCCTCCGTTATACTTTGCGTCCACATAAGCCCTTGCAGTCCAATTATAGGTACACATATACCCCTCTCACTAACGGACCCCTAATTTCTTACACGTGCATTAATCCTATTGAACTACCCGTTTGACTCTTTTTTTTAACCCATAACTCAACTATCTGCCCCATAACCCAATTTCCTCTAAAAGGAATCCTTATTAAAACACCCAAATTAACACACCAATTAATAATTTAAAACTTAAAACACATATAAATAAATCACAGTTAAAAGATTTTCTTGTTGGACTCTCGAGTGATATTATTAGTAAATAAGAGGAGCTGCATATATAGTAAAATCAAGCAAGTCCATGGTCCAACTTTTCCATCTCTTCCATGAAAACAAGCATGGCTTCTTGTTGCAGACATTGAAACCATCTTTCTTGAGTGGCAGAAGAATAAGGCAAGAAAAAACAAGGTTCAACACTCCCAACCAAGTGTCTAGATAGAGGAAAGATAGTCACAGGGCCACCACATCCAAAATCAACCGTCTCGTGGCCTACATGCCGCCAATCTGTAAATGTACTCACTCTATTCCCTGATGTGATCCATTCATCATAATGCAGCTCCTGGAAATCAATGAACGAACGAACATACTCATCTGTGATGATGTCCTTGCTCTTCTTTATCGCGTCTGCTGCTTTCCAGATTGGTTCATTGATGTTTTCCAGATTGGTTCATTGATGTGGTCCTTTGCGAGGAGCTGAACGTATATTGGCACACACCCATTGCCCTAGTAACCTACTGGCAATGGTGGCTTCACTCTTCTTCTGATATTGGTTAGATAGGCATACTTCACTGTCTCATCATCTGAGATTTTAGAAGTGTGGTGGGTTAATTTTGGTGTGTTAATTTGGGTGTTTTAGTTAGGATTCCTTTTAGAGGAAATTGGGCGGGTATTAGGTTATGGGGCGGATAGTTGGGTTATGGGTTAAAAAAAGGGTCAAACGGGTAGTTCAATAGGATTAAGACACATGTAAGAAATTAGGGGTCCGTTAGTGAGAGGGGTATATGTGTACCTATAATTGGACGGCAGGGGCTTATGTGAATGCAAAGTATAACGGAGGGCATATACGTACCATTTATTAAAGTTCGGGGGTAAATCCGTCCCTTTTCCCTTTACTTAATAAGTACCATCATTTTTTCTCATGTTATTTCGAAATTTCAATTGTTGTTGTAGTAATATTAAGTTGCATGTATGTTCATGCCTGTTATCGAGTGACAATATTATTGTACTACTTTTTTATTATGTTATATATAAATTTGTTTTCTTTTCTGATAAGGTACAAATCGTGTTTCCCCTGTTGTGTATTTCCTCTGTTTTCTACTCTCTCCAGGTGAAACTTTACTGTGGTTTATGTCTCTTTAACAAAATAATTTCATCAAAAATTGTATTTTCAGTGAAGGAGGGGTAAACCTGTTAATTGGGTCAGGCAGAGCCAGCCCGGCCCATAAAAAAAATCTTGATATACTAGATCGGGCTGGACCGGGTTCTCCGCCTGGTATTACATCTAACAACAATAAATCCACTGAAAAACTTGTCTCGTCTGTGACCCAATAAGCAATTTTATGGGGCTAAACTGGCCGGGTTGGGTTTTGGCCCACCGGGCTATAATGGGCCGAACTCAGACAAATTATTTTTATTATCATTTATTAATTCGAAAGTTTGAGTCAATTATCATTATAGTGTATTGTTATTTATTTAATTTTGTAATAATTATACCTATTTATGACACAATATATTATTTATATAATAAAATATTTACATTATATTTTATATATACTTATAATATATACTAAATATAATATTTTATATAATAAAATACTTGCATTATATTATATACATACTTCTAATATATACTAAATATGTGGGTCGGGTGTCGATTCCATGCTTACCGGACCGGCCAGGCTTATCCTGGATGGGTGGAACTTTTTTCAATTTTAGGAGGAGGAAAATGAACATGCATGGTTTCTTGTCAATACTATAGTGACCACTTCGACTAATTTATTGACACTAACATATATATCGAATAACTCTATTAAACAAGATTTGAACCACAGGAAGAAATCACCTAATAACTATTCTTTTCATCCTATTATATGTGATAATGTTTATTTTGTAATCTTAAATTATATTTTAAATGTATTAAAATATTTATTAATTTTATCGTCTTAACTATGTAAGTTGAAATTAAATTTGTGACATTTTTTTTAAGTCCATTAAAAAGAAAAATAAAATAAAAAAATTAAAATAGTTGGAATAGTACATTATTTTTTTGGGACGAGGTTGATACCTTGGATTTGAGGTCAAAGATAAAGTCAACAAAAGCGGCCATTCATAGTTCTACACATATTTATTCCCTAAGTTCTTTTCCCCTCAAGAGAGAATAGAAGACAACAATGGCGAAGTTTCTTAATCACGTGGACTTACATTTAAATTTAAAACTTGCTTTTATAAATTTATTAGATTTACGTTAAAAGGATCAAAATGAACACAAATACTAATTGCTTTTATAAATTTATTAGATTCATGTTAAAAGGATCAAAATGAACACATACACCAATTGCTTTTATAAATTAATTAGATTTAAGTTAAAAAATCAAAATGAACACATTTTATTATATATTAAGGATTATTTTAATCAAGTGAAATATATTGGGATCAAAATAAATATTGTTGTCATATATTAAAGACCATTTCGATCAAATGAAATATATTAAGGACCAAAATGACCATTTTTGTTATAAATTAAAGATCATCCATTCGAATGAAATATATTAAAAGATAAAGCATTACTCATGCATTAAAGACCATTGTGATCATTTTCTCCAGGGGCATATCCAAGCGGGGTTATTCGAGTGCACGCAAAACAATGCCCTCCTTCCGATATGATATATTGTAGTATAATATTTCTTTAAGAAAATACTTAAATATAAATCCGTGAGTCCACACTTAAAGTATCATATAATGTGATGGTTGGGTGCACCTCTCTAAGTGAGGCTAGAAATTCAAAGTTTATATCTATTTTGTTTTTTTTTCTTTCTAAAAGTGGGTAAAACTTCTCTAAGTGGTTATTGATAGCATTGTTGACATTTTAATTAATACTTTTTTTTTCATTCTCAATATCTATGACACACCATGCATCTGTTTGTAATAATTCACCCATCATTTATACACCTATAATTTTTCTCACCAAATTAAACGTACATTAATTAGATGCCTTACATGGTTCCCATTTAAAAATGCGTAACTACAAGTCTACAATTCAAAACATATGCGGCGTGATCCTGAACATTACCACCCTTAGAACTATATGTCATGTATTTATTGCCTTAATGTAAACATCTATGAGCAAAAAAGTCAAGCAAAGCGACCATTTACATACTCCACTTATACATTATACACCATGCTTTTGAAAATTAACAGGTATCACTAGTAAAACCACAAATTACAATATTATTCATATACGAAAATGTAAAAACAAACAGACAAAAAGAAGTAGGAGCTATTGAGGTATGCTGAACTTATAACTGCAATATTGTGTTTGCCCTAAACTTAGAAGGGCTATATTTCTCGTTAACAAAATGGTAAACTTTTATAATGGTGAAATTGAATTCATGATGCTCAACACTTGCTCTTCTTTCTACTGCCTGATATTCCATTGGTATGAGAGTAGAATGTTATGGACTTATGGATGTATTTATACAACTCCTTTGGTTGTCTTGCCCAACATAATTTTAATATACTTCTCCTCATCTCGCCGATGTGGGACTCAACAATATCTTTTGCCCTTTTGAGCTTGACAAAAGATGTATTGTCTCGCAGGTATGGACAGAGGCCCCTTCAATCCCAGCTGCTCTAGTTTCTGTACTTCTAAAGTTGCCAAATATCAAGTTTGTAATTGTGACATTGGGTGAAGATGGCTGCATGATGTTAGAAAGGGCTGAAGCTGGTATGCTTGCATATTTTTTTGGTTCTTCTGATGTATGTTAAGTGTCTTCTTGTAGGCAAACAAATTGTTTTGAAAGGTGAACAAGAGGTGTATGTATTTACTTTTCGCTATTGGGTTGATTTGCAGAGGATCTCCAGTCTGAAGAAATTGACGTTGATGAGTTGTTCCAGAAAATGAAGCAGAGTATTGATACTGACGCAACCAGTGCTCATAAACTAATAGAAATCTGTGCACACTGTAAAGGGGTTGGGTAAATGTGTCAATGTATCTTAAGTGAAGATTCCATTCATAGTTGTTATAATTAAGCATTATTGTTAGTCAGTTACACGTCACATCACAAAGTTAGTTATAACTAATTACAATTAGCTTCATAGTTAGTTAAGATCAGTTACAGTTAGTCATTGAAAATACTTGTATATATACATGTATTACATACTGAGTTTCTTATCAATGAAGTAACCATTCTCTTCTCTCTGTAAACTTTCTTCTCTCTGCACATTCATTCTTCATGTTAGATTCACAAGCTTAATATGGTATCAGAGCAGGGATCGAGAGTAGATCGAGAGCTAGCTTTTGTTTACATCATCAATTTTGAGTGATTTAGTTCAGATTAGTTCAGATTTGAGCTCCAAATTTTGTCTTCAATGGCTCCTGATGTAGCTGAGACAACTCAATTGGGGAATCCTCTGGTTACTGCAACTATTGATCACTTACATCCTCTATATTTGTATCCGTCAGATGCACCGGGATCGCTTAATGTTGGAATTATGCTTATCGGAACTGACAACTATACTCTGTGGAGCAAAGCTATGCAATTAGCCATGCTTGGGAAGAACAAAATTGGGTTTATCAATGGCGCTGTCAAGCGTGATCAATTTCCAGGAAACTTGAGTCAGTTATGGGATCGCTGCAATGCAATTGTGGTTTCGTGGATCTTATGCAATGTAAGTAAAGATCTACATAGTGGTGTACTGTTCTGTTCAGATGCTTACTTGATTTGGGAAGATCTGAAGGAGAGGTTCAACAAAATTAACAGTTCTCGCATTTTCAGTTACATAAGGAGATATTCACTCTTGTTCAAGGTGTTTCTTCTGTTTCTGTATACTATTCCAAACTGAAGGATTTATGGGATGAGTATGATTCCATAATGCCTCTATCTTCTTGCAATTGTCCTAAGTCTAGGGATTTTTTTGAGCACCTACAGTTTCAAAGGATGTTACAGTTTTTAATGGGACTTAATGATAATTACAGTCAGGCTAGGAGTCAAATATTGTTAATGCTTCAACTTCCTACTGTTAATCAGGCTTATGTCATGATTAATCAAGATGAGAGTCAACAATTGGTAACTGGATCTAATAGGATGCTTCCTGAGAGTTTTTCCCCTACAACAATGTTTACTGCCATACCTGGAATTCAGAAACCAAAAAAGGCCTATAATCCAAATGCTTTTTGTGATTTTTGTCATATGAAAGGTCATCTGAAAGTTGACTGTCTTAAGCTGCTAAAATGTGATTACTGTCACAAGACTGGACATCTCAAAGTAGATTGTTATAGGCTCATTGATTATCCTCCTCACTACAAAGGTAAGAGAGATGGAGTTGTAGCTGGTAATTCAACATATGATGCTGGACTTGTACAATCACAGGACCAAGTACCTCCTCCTTCTCAAGCTTGTTATTCTACACCCCAAGCCTCTTTTCAGCAGCAGTATCAATATCCCTCCCAACCTATGGTTCCTATGAGTGTACTTATGAGAATTCCTATTTTTCAAAAACTAGGTAATAAGTTTTGTTTAGCAACATGTGAAGTCTGTCCACTTGCTAGACAAACCAGGTTACCATTTCCATTTAGTATTAGCAAATCTACATGTATTTTTCAATTGTTACATATGGATGTTTGGGGCCCTTATAAAATAGAACCTTTTGATGAAATGAGATATTTTTTTACTATTGTGGATGATTTTTCAAGGTGGACTTGGACTTTTCTTATGAGACTAAAATCTGATGTGCTTACTATACTCAAGAATTTCTTTACTGAAATTGAGAACCAGTTTGATACAAAAATAAAGAGAGTCAGATCTGACAATGGTGCTGAATTCTTCAATAATAATTGCAATGCCTTTTTTCAACTTCATGGTGTCATTCATGAGAGTTCTTGTCCTTACACACCTTAACAAAATGATATGGTAGAAATGAGGCATAGACATATTCTTGAAACTGCAAGGGCAATCAAATTCCAAGCCAGCTTCCCTGATAGATTTTGGGGCCTATGCATTCCTTCGACTGTGTTGGCTGGTGTTTCTCCTTATGAGAGATTATATGGTAAACCACCTTCTTTTGATCATATGAGAATCATAGGGTGTTTATTTTTTGCCACAATTCTCCCCAAACATGACAAATTCAGTCCAAGAGCTGTGAAGGCTATTTTGGTAGGATATGATGCAACCCAAAAGGGCTATAAATTGTATAATTTGGAAAATAGGACCTTTTTCATCAGTAGAGATGTCATGTTCAAGGAAGAGGTCTTTCCTTTTCAAGGAAGCATAGCTGCTCAGCACAGTTCCAATTCCAACTTGTTTGTTTTTGAAGATTTGGTTGCTCTTCCTGATGCTCCTTTTGTAGTTCCTTCCAATGCTATTGTTCCTGCACTTAGTTATGGGGAAGCTTCTTCAGACACTCATTCTTTACCAGTAGATACTGCAGTTCCTACTATAAAGAGGTCCACTAGAGGTGTCAAGCCTCCTATCTGGCATAAGGATTATGTGACCACAACTAGTTCCACTAGATGTTTATATCTTATTGCTTCTGTTGTCAACTACACATGCTTATCCCCTAAATATCGGAGTTTTGTGTCCAAGTTTTCCATTGAATCAGAACCTCCCAATTACTCTTCTGCTGCTAAGGATGCAAGATGGGTTGAGGCTATGCAATGTGAAATTCAAGCTTTAGAGGATAACAAGACTTGGGAGTTAGTGGAATTACCAAAAGGGAAGAAGGCCATTGGATGTAGATGGGTGTACAAAATCAAATACAATGCAGATGGTACAGTAGAAAGGTTCAAGGCAAGGTTGGTGGCTAAAGGATACAACCAACATGAGGGTTTTGATTACCAGGAGACCTTTTCTCCTGTGGTCAAAATGGCTACTGTTAGGGTTGTTATCTTTATTGCAGCTATTCAGCATTGGAACATTCATCAAATGGATGTTTACAATGCTTTTTTACAGGGCGATCTATTTGAGGAGGTGTACATGAGTCTTCCTGCTGGTTTTAACTGTAAACATAATGGTACTCAGGTGTGCAAGCTATTGAAGTCACTCTATGGGCTAAGCAGGCTTCAAGGCAGTGAAATATCAAGCTTACCACTACCTTGACTGCTTCTGGCTTCCAGCAAAGTACTAGGGATTACTCTTTGTTTACCAAGAGACAGAATGACAAATTGGTGATAGTCCTCATTTATGTTGATGATTTGTTGCTTACAGGGAATGATCCTATTATGATACAGGAAACTAAGGAAGTTTTGCAGCATGCATTCAAGATCAAAGACTTAGGTGAGCTTAGATATTTTTTGGGCTTAGAATTTGCGAGAAGTGACGCAGGCATTCTAATTCACCAAAGGAAATATACTCTGCAGCTTATAGCAGATATGGGGTTGGTAGGTGCCAAACCAGTTTCAACTCCCATGGAATTAAATTTGAAACTTACTTCGAATTTGATGCTCATATACCCTCTACACACACTGATCCATCATTAGATGATCCTACTAGCTATCAAAGACTGGTTGGAAGGCTACTGTATCTTACAACTACTCGACCAGACATCTCTTTTAGTGTACAGTGTCTCTGAGCCAATTTATGCACTCTCCTAAGAGGCCACACATGGGTGTTGCACTTAGGCTTGTGAGATACTTGAAGTCAGCACTATGACTGAGAGTTATGATGTCTTCAACTGCTAGCAATGCTTTGACAGTTTACTGTGATGCAGACTGAGGATCTTGTATTAACAGTAGAAGGTCAATTACTGGATATATGATACAGCATGGAGAGTCTCCTGTTTCGTGGAAATCCAAGAAACAGCCCACAGTGTCTCGAAGTTCAGCAGAAGCTGAGTATAGAGCTATGGCTTCGACTGTGGCTAAAGTGGTTTGGCTGGCTGGTTTGTTTCAGGAACTTGGAGTCAACATATCATTACCTGTATCACTTCATTCAGACAGTACTTCAGCTCTTCAAATTGCGGCAAATCCAGTTTTCCATGAGAGGACTAAACATATTGACATCGATTGTCATTTTATTAGGGAAAAAATTCAGGCTGGTTTAATTGTCACTACTCACATACCTTCAGCAGATCAACCTGCTGATATTCTGACTAAGGCTCTTTGCAGCAGTCCTCATTACCATTTGATGTCCAAGCTAGGGATGAAAAATATTTTCATAGCTCCTAGCTTGAAGGGGGGTGTAAAGGACTTGGGTAAATGTGTCAATGTACCTTAGTGAAGATTCCATTCATAGTTGTTATAATTAAGCATTATTGTTAGTCAGTTACACGTCACATCACAGAGTTAGTTATAACTAATTACAATTAGCTTCATAGTTAGTTAGGATCAGTTACAGTTAGTCATTGAAAATACTTGTATATATACATGTATTACATACTGAGTTTCTTATCAATGAAGTAACCATTCTCTTCTCTCTGTAAACTCTCTTCTCTCTGCACATTCATTCTTCATGTTAGATTCACAAGCTTAATATGGTATCAGAGCAGGGATCGAGAGTAGATCAAGAGCTAGCTTTTGTTTACATCATCAATTTTGAGTGATTTAGTTCAGATTTGAGCTCCAAATTTTGTCTTCAATGGCTCCTGATGTAGCTGAGACAACTCAATTGGGGAATCCTCTGGTTACTGCAACTATTGATCACTTACATCCTCTGTATTTGTATCCGTCAGATTCAATAAACTAAAGTACATGTCTTCTTCTAGGATATTGCAAAATTGCATGCAAAAGGCATCGGGACAGTGAGTGGGAAGCTGCTTCTTGGAACAGCTGAAAAGATACCGCCATCAGAATTAGTCGATACAACTGGTGCAGGTGATGCATTTATTGGAGCAGTTCTGTATGGTAAGCAAAATTATACTCTGCAGTCTTTATACCTAATGTTCTTCCTTTAAATGTGTTAAATCTAATGTCATTGTTCCCTTCACGCTTGATAAGGGTTTGTAATGTTTCATTTCTCATGGATTTCCCACTTGCAATCTGCAGCTCTCTGTGCCAATATGCCACCAGAAAGAATGTTGCCATTTGCTTCTCAAGTGGTTAGTAGACTTAAGCTTTGTGTCTTATGTAAATTGTAAATGTAAAAGAAGCTAACTTGTGCATTGTGGGTTCATTGCAGGCAGCTATTGGGTGTAGGGCATTGGGAGCAAGAGCTAGTCTTCCCCAGCTAACAGACCCTCGATTGAAACCCTTTTTATTGAACGATCCCCAAAATGTGGCCACATTGCTATAGAAGAGAACACAAGTCAAAGTTATTGTCAAGTTGGGATTTTTCTTAGTTTTTTCTCTTTGTCTAGACATATGTTCTGCAATATTTGTAACATTTTATGTGAAAGATTTGCCCATTGAGCACAAAACCATCTGAATATCGTTATTGCGAGGCATATAAAGAGTTTAACTACTATGCAATGTGATGTATAATTTTTCTTTCTCATAGGCTCTGCACTGCTTTTGTACTAATTGTTATGCGTTTGTCATTGTTTTTTCTTTTCTTTTAGGTGGATTTGATGCACTTGATCCAAGGATATTTCGGAAACAGCCTCACTATTTCTACGAAGAAGTGGTAAGACCTCCGTGTACTCTACTCTCCCCACACCCTACTTTGTGGAATTTCACTGAATATGTTGTATCAATTAAGCTGAATGACAACATGTAGCCCTTTATAAAAAGTCTAATGTGGTAACATGGAGAGTTAAACTGTTAAAAGTAAATAGCCTGCTACAGTATGAATATAATATTAGTGCAAAGATCAGTTAGGATGTTAGTGCTTCAAGTTAAATCCCGCATGCAACAGACAAACCAAAATTGGAAGTAAATCTTAGAAGTTTTACTCCCTTGTTTCAATTTATTTATCTGCTTTTTGACTTGGCACACAATTAAAAAAAAAAGTAAAGAAGATTTTTAAATCTTGTAATCTCATACTAAACATAGGTCAAATATACCAAAATATCCTTTAATTTTATAGTTTTAAACATGACAATTGAAAAGTTGCAACTAAAAAGTTGTTAAAAATGGAAATAGACATTCTTTAAGAGATTCCTTCTTTTAAAACGGATTAAATAGAAAAATAGGACAAACAAATTGAAACAGATGGGTAAAAATTTGTGTTCAGTCATGAAAAAATATTTTACCAATAACAGTAACATGTTTGGAGAAATAATTATTAAAAAAAAAACAAGAAGAAAAGGTTTAATATCATATTGACATGGAATCACAAATTAAAAGATGGCAACTTTTGGCTAAGTGATATGGAATAAATTAGAGAAATTAACTACAAATTGAGAAACTTGCACAACCAAGAAATTCAACATTTGCAATGGTACAACTTTCTTTATTTAATTTTATAAACAGAATCTTCTCTTCCCAATTTCTGCTCTCTCTCTCTATCCACATCCAAAATAAAAATAATAATAAAAAAGCTCAAGCTTTGTGATTATGTATATTAGTTGACAGCATTTGCTGTACAAACTGAACTTAATGATCCTTTTAACCTTTAATAAATATATATATATATATATCCTCTCATCAAATCTTTAAAAAAAAGAGAGAATTAAAAAAGGAGGAGGATCAAGTCACTTTCAAAAGTACTATATTAATAGCAGCAGTAAGCCTTTTATTTTTGTTTTCCACTTATGTCTAGTAAATGTATTAGAGTCCGACTAATTTAGATTTGCATTGAATAGGACCCATTCAGAGTTAAGGCTTTCAATAATAATGTTTGGGCTTGAGAGTGGAGCCACCCGGTGTTCGGTGCCCATATTGAAGCCCAACGCGCCAGAAAATTCTACATTGGGGGATAAAGCGCTCCCTAACAACTACATCATGCGTGTCTTGATTGACTCATACCGCGAATTCATAATGTCGAACTTGAGAGTGGAGATCTAACATCTATATATATATGATGCTTGTAAAAGCTAACATGTAAAATATTGGATAATCAAAATATTTTTTCTTCCCTATGTAATTACCGAATCGAAATTTAATTATAGTATCAAACTTTTAAAGTTTCATATTTGATATCTACTAGTAGATGAAATTTCGTTGAAATTGGATGTGGATGTGGCCGTGACGTCTTTGAATGTTGAAAAAAGAGAGTGCATCAATATGTTAGGGAATAATGTTTTGTTTATTCTTTTTGAACCTTCTGACCCTTAAAATAGCCTAATTATCCCTTTCCACTCTTTTCCAATATAACATGTGACATTTAGGATGAGTTTGGTAGTTGGTACGAAAGAAAATGTTTTCGAATAAAAATATTGACACTCAATTTAGACAAGGCGCTTTTTTTCTATATATACACATTAAATCAACTGCTAATTCTATCTTCTTCATCTCTATATACACACACATTAATACTCTCTTGCATTGTCTCTCAACTTCAATTTTTCAAATGGCTAATAATTCAAGAATTGGCCTATTTTTGTTCCAAGCATATTCCACTTTCATGGCTACAGAATCCTACATTTTCTATATGTACCAGGAACAGAGCACCACAACTTGTTCCCTCACAGATTTTGGATTCTTCTTCACTATTCTACTCAATTTTCTACAGCTAAAATATCAAGGCAATAACAAGACTGATCCTTTTTCGACTCATCCGAAAACCATGAGAGTTTCTGTCACTTCTTTGCTCCTATACTGTTTAATATACGCTATTAAGCTGATTTTTTCTCGTCATTATATGTACAGGAAATTCTCCGACCATGTTATGATTTTCTTTGGTTCTCTATCTTTGGCTTCCACAGCCTCTGTTCTCTTCCCGGACTCTGTTTCCCCTGTTTTGTATTTCCTCTGTTTTCTGCTTTCTGGAGGTGAAATGCTACTTTGGGTTTTCGAGAAAATTATGCAAAAATTGGAAGAAGAAGAAGAACGGTATTTTGAGAGAAGGAGGATGAGTGGTGAACCAATTTGGAACTATCTAAGAAGGAGGGCAAATATGATTGTTTATCCAATGGAACAGAGGTTCACTCTTACTGTCTAATTTTGCAACTATGTTTATTTCTCATTCTCTGTACTTTATACTATGTTTATTTCTCATTCTCTGTACTTTATACTATGTTTATTTCTCATGTTGCTTCAAGATTTCAGTTGTAATACTAAGTTAGATGCATACCATGCATGTCTTCGGACCTCGAATAAACTTGAATTTTGAATTTATGAATTCTAAATTTTAAAAAAGGCAATTTAATCCAACTGAAACTATCTATTTATTGCTTCTTCGACAAGTAAAAATGAACGGGAGATAAATAATAAAGACAAACCAAAATTTGAAGGAAATCTTAAAAGTTCTAAAAACAAGATTTTGAAGGAAAATAATATATTTTCCCTAGCAAATTTGAGTTCATTCATGAAAAAACATTTTCACCAAGAATAGTGTCGAATATCTTCCAAAGTACAATGAAATTAATCCCTCCAATTCATTTTACTTGTCATGTTTTCCTTTTACAAATTCCTTAAAAATTATAAGTAATTTGCTTATAGCATCTTTATTTATTTATTTATTTTTATCTCAATTTAATAATAATTTGTATGTACAAACTGAACTCATTGATCCTTTTGACCTTTTATCCATTCACTCTCTCATGAAATCTAAAAAAACAAAACAAAAAGGATTAGGTCTTTTTTACAAGTACTAGCAATTAATATTAACAGAACTTTTATCACACAAAATACTTCATTACTATATTATAACCGCCAAACTTTCTATAGCTCTAGTTTATTTAAATTTTATCTTTTTTTCTCCTAAGTTTTATGTTCAATCAAACACTTTTACGTAAATCATGATAGCAAAAAATATGTATTTTCACTCTAATTTATGAGTCTCTATGCTAAGTTGTTAACTAAAAAAATGTCCAATTCCAATCAAAATCAAATCAAATTATCAGTTTTTTTACGATAAAAATCAAAATCATATCAAATAAAATATTGTCGATTTTAAAAATTCAAAAACCAAACAAAATCAAATGTTTCTTTTAAGTCGGCTTGATTTGATTTGTGTTTCAGTTTTATTTTTCACCAAACCGCGGATACATCTAATTATAAATATTCGCTATTTTGTTTCTTATATATGATCTTATCCATATATTATATTGTGGATTCATCTATAATGACCAAGGTCGTTTTAAAAAGAAAATTTCTATGATTAGTGCAAACTCTTATCTTTGGTTGATAATGTTAACCTGTTTGATTCTCAAGAAACACGGCCAAATACATCATACTTCTGAAAATTGTTAATTTAACAAGTACTACTAATCAAATATGTGTATTAATTAAACATTGGTTAATTGATAAAAGTGCATGTAAAATATATATATATATATATATATATATATATATATATATATATATATGTTTTCGATTT
>JAKRZT010016314.1:0-29544 GCA_029582215.1 Solanum sparsipilum
ATGCACGGATTTTGAGATATATGGAAATTACAATTATAGATGTTTCCGAAGCACATTTTCGGGCATTTTTGGGGTCGTTTCACATACAGATAAAAAAACATACAAAAATATGTTGTATTCCACAGGATTCCATCAAAATGATATTATGAACTACAAAAGTTGTATGGTATCCAATTCATAGTATGAAAACAAAATGAAGATAAGATTACAAAATTTGATGGCATACATACAGTGTACTTTAGTTATGAGTAGTATCCAAACATAAGTAATTTTTTTACAAAAGGAAATACATATTATATTCCCAAGTTATTTAAATTTGAAAGAAAACAAGGGAATACATATGCACATAAAACAATTTTATCTTGATGAAGTTGTTCATCCACCATTTGATCTTCATCAGCCTTTTCGACATCACTACTGGTAGACGAAGAGCCTATCGTTTTCTCTTATTTTCATTGTTTGTGTCCTTGCTATTGATAATAATTATATAATGTAATTGAGGAAGATTTTGCATGTGAATAGGGTCATGTAGATGCTTAGATCTGCTTTCTTCCACTATTCTTGTTGTCGATCCTACGTTATCAACTTGTCCTTGAGTGATACAAAGATCAAAAGACGGAAAAATCGCTGAAAAATCAATCATTAAATGGAATACCTCTTGTAGTCCTCTTTGAATCCACCATTAGAGAAGAATTCTGAATTTTTCCTTATCAAAAATCCTAATCGAAAATAGAGGATTTACTAAGCAATTATATAAGCAAACACATTGAAAGTTTTAAACAGATGCAAATCAATAAAATAATTTTTTAAAAAATACATACCTAATCAATGGATTGTTGTGAATATCTTTTGGGAGATTTTTAAGAATTTCTGAAAATAATTGAAAAAAAAAACGTTACCTATCAAAAGAGAAAGAGAGAGAAAGGAGGAATTGGAGTAAAAACCTAGAAAAAGGTGAAAGTGGGTAATGGGGTAAAAATGAGTCCAATGTGGGACTGATTTGAGAAATAAAAAGAAAGTAAATTGATTATATTAAGATACATTATATTTGCTAAAATATTGACATATTGACATTTTCAATAATTAATTTAAAGTGTAGATGTTTTTAATAATTATGTTAGAAATTATGACTAGTTTGCTAATTTTCCCATAATTTTAACATAGTGATATTTAACTTTTATAATTACAATGTGCATTTCAACTCAAGATTTTTTTTTTTTTTTAAAGTAACAAATGGATAGATAAATCCTAAAAGATGTTAAATGGATAATAATTCATTCATTTAATATAGGAACATATCTTAGTAAAGAGTTTTAAAACGGATTGAAATTGGAGATTGAATTGGGCTCAATTGAGGATTCTCTTAAAATGGGTTAGGCTTGAATGAGTTGAGATTGAACTCAATTTAAATTATTTTGAGCTCAACCCTTAAAATTTTGGACGGATTGGATGGGTTACCTATATTTGGGTTCATTTTTGACACCCCTACCTGAGATGCATAGTCTGAGTTTTCAAACATGGTGAGTTTAGGCTCTTAGTAACATTGTCACAGACCCTCTATGGACTCTCTTATTTATCATCATATCTAAGCAATTTTGGTTCATGTTGTCTTTTCTGCTTGGTTTGAAAAATGTGGATTTTAATAGAAGTAGGAAATAGAATTTTGGTTGAGGTGAGACACTTTTACTCTTGAATGCCTACTGTGTGTTGGTTAAGCTCAATGCAGGGGGATATGCAAACAATTTTTTTTTTTTTTGATGTTTGGAGTTGGAATTGAAGTTGTGTTTGGTCATATCACTCAATATATAAGAATTAGTAAAATCACTCAACTTGGATTAATTTTCCGCAAACATATAATTAAATTTGTTCTAAAAGAATAATATCTCAAATAGGAAGTCATATAATGTCATAAATTAGATTGGATCTATGAGTGGAGAGATATACTTGATAAGTGATGTATTTCTTTGCAAAATATATTGGATGATTAGACTTATATGAGTGTTGTAGTAGTGTTGCTCCTACGAAATTATGACAAAATTTCTATAGTACTAATAAATATCAAGACACACGCATACCCTCTTAGCACAAAATCGCGACAATGACAAAAAAATGGCGAGTATAATAATGTGATAAAATGAAATATTTGTCTTATAGGAGAATTCTTGATTCATTAAAGTTTTAAACTTCACCAATTGTTTTGTATTAAACTTGTTTAATCTTGATCTGATTCATAGTGTCTACGAAAGACCAAATTTGGTGCATTGCACTCATATATGAAAACCCAAACAAATTTTTTATTTCATTTTAGTCATTACTCCCTCTGTTCCTAATTACTTGTCCACTTTTTCTTTTTTAGTTGTCCCTAATTACTTGTCTATTTTGACAAATCAAGAAATGACATTTTTTTTTACCTATTATACCTTCAATTAATTGCTTTGAAAAATGTAATTTTTTTTAAAAATCTTAAGTTCTTAATTCATCCACTTCATAATTAATATGAGTAAAATGATAAACTCACTATGTCAATCATTATTTTCTTAATAGGTGTGCCAATTCAAAAGTGGATAAGTAATTAGGGACAAAGAGAGTTTTTTATTGAGATATGTGAGAGATCGTTGAAAAAAATTATATAATATCTTAGAAAGAAATAATCTCCTATTCTTTTTTGAGTATTTCGGAAATCTGAGTAACGTCTTTGTATTAAAAAAATTGGCATTACTCTTGATTAAGTTTAATGACTAATTTTATTGACAACAGATTCTTTTGTTATTACCATTACCATTAACCTCTTTTATTAGCCCATTAATTTCCTTTGATTACCACAACAATAAATTTCCTTTGATTACGACAACTATAAAATTCTCTATAAATTTCCAATATTTATAGGATTATGGATTAAATTATCCTGGTATGGTCTGGCCTAAATTGAATCAGTTGTCTTAATCTGAGGTTTTAATCATTTTTAGCTGTTAGTGCCACCACTTCATTTACTATTTTTATTGAAGAGATATATAACCTCCTTATGTGGGACCTGAAAATGCAGTGTAGAAAAAAACATACAACATAACTTACATATGCGGTTTTTGTTGCCATCGAAATGTTCCAATATAATTTTATCTCCATTTAGTGATTCACAAAATCACACATATATATGCCGTTTTGATAATGCTACGATCAGGGGCAGAGCTAGGTGGAGGTTTGTGACTTCGTGAGTTTAGACGAACCCCAATAGCTTTTTCGTATATTCTGTATTTATACTAGAAAATTCAATAAATATATATGTATATTAACTCGTGAACCCCTAATTGCTAAACAAAAGAAATTCTTTTTCACATTCAACCATGAGAGGGAAATTTGAGTAATCAAAGCTACGCCCTCTTCCACGTCCGACTCTAAACAATTGACATGTAATGATTTCTACTTTACTAAGCCAGTTTGGGTGGTAAGACTCTTTCCTTTTTTCTCAGAGGATTGGGCTGCTCCGGAGCGCTGGCCCTGGCGATTGCATGGTTTCTTCAATTATGTATTTCTGAATCATCAAACATGATGGCTCCTTCAGGGGCCTCTGGCTCAGGATCAAGTGAGGGCGCAAGAGGAAGTCGCTTCCGCTGGGCTTCAGAATTTACAAATTTAATTGGAAGTAGTTCTCCTGCTAATTTCGAAGCTGATCTCAACCAACCGGCCCCGGGCTCTCCCAACCCTGGCGACTGATTGACATCTTAGTGGTAAGGAAGGGGTCGTGAAAATGCTTTCCATGATATGATTGAATCACATGCCGTAGAAAACAAAATATTTACTGATTCTAATGATTTTATCATTTGGCATGAACGACTAAGCCATTTCGATTTTAATATGATGAACAAAATCATTGAGAATTTACATGGGCGTACTTTCAGGAATCAACAAGAAATTCAATCAATAAAATTCTCTTGTGCTGTTCGTTCTCAAGGAAAGTTGTTTTATTAAACCATCATCAACTAATATTGGAATTGAATCTCATGCATTTCTGAAATGTATACATGGTGATTTATGTGAGTCAATTTACCCTTCATGTTGTTGGGTATTTGCCTTGAGTTTCTTACCATAAATACACTTTTCTTTTCCTAAAAGGAAAAGATAAAGTACCCATATTTGGCTAGTCCTTTTCTTGTAGGAAAACATTTATGACTCTATAAATAGAGGTTTGTTCCTACTAACTTTATCAACATTCACAATGTAGTCCTAGGGGGCTTTGAGAGTTTTTGTTAGGGGGCAGAATTTGTGGGACACAAGTGATGCGTTATCACTTGTGTGAACCTCCTTGTATTTCGAGTGAATTGGTTAATGTTGTTTCTCTCTATATTTTGTACTCTCATATTTATATAGTGGATTGCTCATCTCCTTTGTGGACGTAGGTCGATTGACCGAACCACGTTAAATCTTCGTGTCTTTTGGTATATTTCTCATTTATCTTCTTACTGATGGTCTTTCGAGGTTTGCTTTGCTACCTTATGCATGACACCTAATCTTGATAGACACATCTACAAGATGCTTATTAACAACTCACAATATGACTTTTGTAAGATTGTTATTTCTATCTCATTCATATCCTCGAACAAATCATGTATAAGCAAAAGATAAAAAATATTACAAATCAACTACCATATGCATTTAATTATCTTTCAAGAATTACTAAATTTTCAAGAATTATCAAATCTTATATCCAGCTGCAAATTCTCCTGTTCGAATTGATGTTTCGATGGACAAATTATTAAGGCAAATAAGTCTAGGTTACATCTAAAATATGATAGGCCGACTGATTTCAAGGATAAAAATTCTCGAAAAGAAAAGAAACAAATGATAATAGGTTGGAGGCAATTATTCAAGAAAAGTTATGAGTCACAAAAAATAATGAGACAAAGTTGAATGATTTTCGAAAGACAAAATAAATTCGAGTGATTATGGACACCAAAGTACCCAAAATTGAGTGACTTTTTAAAAGACAACAACGCTGATTGACTACGAAGGCTAGTTACCCAAAATTGAGTGACCATCCAAGCTTATAAGTTAAAACTCTACTTGTTACTCTTCCTTAATGCTTGTTTTGTAGAATAAAATATTTGTGGACAAATGAGGCAGATAGAAAAACAAACAAATTCATATATATAACTAATTTGGTAGTATATTTACAAAAAGTAGCAACAGAAAGAGATAAAATGTGTATTCCTCTCAGCAAGCCTAAGTAGAGACCTTAGCTTCCATACACAGGAAAAGACCTCTCAACTTGTTTGAGAAAATATTTAGAAATGTTCGCATTTGAAGATGAAGATGAAGATGAAGGTGAAGAACTCTTAAGAAAAAGTAACTCGCTTTTGCTAGCTTCTCTTTCCTCCTCATTGATGGTATCTAGCATCTTAGAAGCGCGGTGTCTCATGACATTTATAAACTGTGGTGGTGCTACCTCTGTAACAAACCTAGCAATACGAGCATTTGCCATCGAACTATACAAGTAGTGTTAGAGGATAGTTAAGGTGGATTGTATGCCTTAAACAACACAAATGAGATGAGATTTATAGGGGTGTTTGGTAACTGGATTATCCATCTATGGTCTGGCTTAAATTGAGTAACTCGTCTTAATCGAAACATTAATCATTTTTATCTGTTAGTGTTGCTACTTTCTTTTAGTATTAATTGCACAAACAAAGATGTCTTTCTCCCATTGCGGTCATCTTATTGAAGAGATCATACATATCCTCCTATATGGGGCCGCAGAATGCAATGTGTAGAAAAAAACAACATAAATTAAATATCCGGTTTTTGTTGCCAGAATTTTTTTCAATTTAGAACTTTACCTGGAACTGAATGCCACATGCCCCTCTTCTGCATTTCATATTGTACAGTCAGTCGAATGGAGGGTCAAGAAGACTGCCTTGAAGGATCATTCCTAAAATTTGGGCGTCTTGCGCTGTACGTCTATGCCTTTTATCGCAACATATTCCCTTCAGGACATGCAGAGTATATATAGGATGCCATTCACCATTAGCTACTGAAAATAAAAAAGATTTTGTCAACCAACTTGCTTAAGTTAAAGGCTGTAACTATAACAACTTTTCCTTGAAAGGAGTAAGAGCTTAAGCAATATATATAGACCATTGTTCAAGATGAATCCAGTAGCTAAGTGTCACGACCCAAAGTACACCCTAGGAGTAACATGACGTATAGAACTCTGAGAGGCTCTACACAAGCTACTTAGCATACATCATACCTAATAATAGAATTAAAGATTTCAAAGAACTGTCTTATATCAATAAAAAGTTTGACGAAAGCGAAAGTCTACATAAGTCTCAATAAGTCATCTACTACACCAATAGAAGTGATTGAGACGTAACCCATGCATCACATACAAAGTCTGAAAACAGAAACACATAAAGCGGTATAAGTGTCTCAGTCCTCGGAACATGAGGACTCACCAAATCTTCAAAAGCTCAAAAGGATCAACTAGCCATGGGTATGAGAGGTAGGAGTGTCGGACCCTACATTAGTGAAACAATGTAGGCACAAGTATGCATTAGTACATGAAATATGTACTAAGTATGATAGCAATGCATAAGAGTTATGAAATCATGTTAAAAAGGACCTTAGGTTACATGCAATGACCAAGCTAAATCATAAGATAAAGAGTTAAGAAACATATGTCAAAATCATGGTCAATTTTGTTAAACATCTTTAAAATACTTGTGAGATACTTTAGAAAGTAACCTTAGTTCATTATTGTGGGAAGTGTACCGTATAGCCGACATAGATCATGTGAGCTATAACATGGAATTCTGTGTCTATCCCACACCGAAAAGAGAAATCCTTACTTGCCAAGGTAAGAACCATACATTTGAGCTAAAGTGGATCCACAACTAATGTCTATCTAAGACAAACCTATGGTGGCACATAGTTATGGGATAGGGAGATTGCTACTAGAAACCCGGCCTCTACTAACAGGAGAGCTTCCTTCTCAATATCCTCTAGGTGCTAAGTATAAATCCCATGGAATATTCATTAATCATATTCATCTTATTATCCATGAAAATATACAATTAAGCAACCAATCCAAGCTAGAATTCATTTAGAGTAACTCCTAAATCTTGATTCAACTTAGGTGAGAAAACCTTTTAACCCTTATGAATCCTTTTTGTGAGAAAACCTTTCACAACAACTACAACATTGATACTTTACTCTCAAAGTATCCTCAAATCATTTACATCAATTTCATCAAAGAACATGTATATCTTCATAAATTCATCTTCCATAGTTCATAAACTTAATCATGTGTTCATAGTCTAAAATTCATGGATCATGCATGTGTTCATATGAATGCGATTCAAAAATATGTAACTACTTCAATTCATGTATAAATAGATAGACATATATAATTGGAAAGAACCCATGAAGATTGAAGAAAACTCTAACTTGAATTCATGAGAACCTATCTTTACAAAATTGGGAGATTTTAGGAACCCTATGGAGGAAAGGACTCCATAGGTGAATACTAACGTATCTTGGAATTCAAAACCCAATTACTATGGTGAATTTTAGGTCTTGGTGCTTGAAACCCTAGATTGCTCTTCCTTGAGTTGAGGGAATTTGAAAGGGATGAACTTGGAGGGAATTTAGGAGTTCAGGGGAATGATTTAGAATGGGTAGTTTTAGGGCCTAAAATACTTATATAGGGCTTAGGATTTGGACCAAAACGACCTAGTTTAGACATTAATCAATTAGGGAAAAGACTCAAAAGCCCCTTAAAATTAACTTCGAACCCTTAACGGTTTGAACCTATGGTCCCGTAGGTCTTTCTACGGACCGTCCTGGTCAACTGTAGAAATGATCAAAGACCCTAAATTTTGACCAACTTTTGATGGATATAGTCTACAACTCGTAGGTCCATCTATGAACCATAGAAACCAACCTTTGGCCTTAAAATTTCACTAAGTCTGGGAGCTACCTACGAGACCTATCTACGACTCGTAAATCAATTGACGGAACCGTAAAGGAAGTACTGGGACTTGATTTTAGAAATTTATTTTCCCCCTTTCTACGGATACCATCTACGACCAGTAGAAGCTTCTACGGTTCGTAGATGGGATCCATAGACACAGTCTGCAACCCAAAAATCCTCCTTTTTTTTCCAATTCAGAGGTGTTACACTAAGCAAAACCAATATATCCACTAATAAAACTTAATTTAATATGGGCAGATTTATTGATAGTTTCAAAAGAGAGAGGCCAGTAAGCACAAATGTATAAAAAAAAAGGCCAAAAATAAATGAAAATTGTGAAAAATTTGGTTAATGAACTATATTTTTATGATCCCCTTTCTCTTATCTTCTTCCCCATTATCTTTTTAATCAAGAAAATCCTCTTATGCATCAACTGGCTGTTACAGTACATGTCTACAAATATTTGAATGCTTTCTTCAAATGTCAGCTTTAATAGCCTAGTAGGTAGACCAAAACACTTGTGAAATTTATATTAGGTTTAACGTCTAACGACCTAGCAACGATAATCAGATATCTATCAATTTGGTGCTACAAATTAAAAGACATGTAGCTCATGTACACTTCTTTGAACTTGAAGTCTCCTTTAAAGAAATGCACCAACCAACAACAACAACACATCCAGTATAGGCCTACAAAGTGGGGTCTGAGGAGAGTAGAGTGTGCCCACACCTTACTCCTACCTCAGAGGCAGAGAAGTTGTTTCCATTAGAAGAAAAAACAATCTAGAGCAGTACAGTAAAGAGAGTAAATGGAAGTGAAAGCATCACACAACATACTGAACAGTAACCACAATCAAATAATAAAATAACCGAAATACAAGAAACATCAGATAGTAACAAAAATTGAAGGACAGAGAACTACGAGCAATAGTACTACAATGACTAGCATGAGCGGATAGCAAGACAATTCACTACTACCTAGTAACCTCTTATCCTGATATGTGTCCTCCACAACCTCTTATATAAGGTCATTTCCTTGTTAAGTTGAAACCGCGTCATGTCCTGTCTACTCACCTTTCCCAATATTTCTTTCGCCTACCTATACCTCCCTTGAAATTATCTGTAGCCAACCTCTCACACCTCAATACTGGGGCATCTTTGCATCTCTTCTCCACATACCCTGACCATCTCAGCCTCACTTTGCGCGTCTTGTGTACATCGAAGCCACTCTCACCTTGTCTTGGATATCCTCATTTCTAACCCTATCTCTCCTAGTATCCCACACATCCATCACTGTGTTCTCATTTCCGCAACTTTCATCTTTTGAACTTGAGAGATTTTGATTGGCCAACACTCAGCCCCATACAACATGGTTGGTCTAACCACCACTCTGTGGAAGTTGTCTTTAACTTTTGGTGGTTCTTTCTTGTAACACAAGACTCCAAATGCAAGCCTCCATTTCATTTACTCTGCACCAATATGATGAGTGACATCCTCGCCAATCTTTCCATTTCCTTGGATAACAAAACCAAGATACTTGAGACTTCCTTATGAATGACTTGTGTATCAAGCCTCACTTCTATGTTAGTCTCATGTGTTATGTCGCTGAACTTGCACTCAAAGAAATGCACCCACCACATAAGGTAAATTGTTAAAGACAGTAAGTTACTTGTGTCCACATCATAGTGACTTTTCAAATCTTCTAACCAAATTTTCATCCATAAGCTCCTTCTTCACTTTATATAGAAAGCCTTCATGATCGTTCATAGAAATCCTTAAGCAAAAAGAAGAGTCCACTTCTTACTTCCTCGAAAGATTAATAAATACGCAGTTGTTGTATTCAAACTTACATGCATTTAGAACATTCTTCCAATCTTTAAGTTAGAAGATGTAAATATGTCGAGAATATGCCGTCCTTCTATAGCCAACAATGAATCAAGAGCAATTGGAATGCTCAATAACATACTTGGCCAAGTTTCTCTAGTTTTTTTTTTCTCAATTGTTCGATAAAATCAAGGGAGACAAAAGTAAGTTTCAAGAGTTTAAAAGAAAACAATTTTAACACATGATTCTCATGGTGCCTCAACCACAAAATGGTGGTGATCTGATAGCAAAACATCAATTTTAACTCTCCATCTGAGTAGAAACAAAAGAGGCTCCTTCATGTTCTTTGATTGCCCCCTTCGCGCACTTCTTTTTGTCGGTTAGGACCAGGGTTTGCTCTGCTTCTCTAAATTCTCCCTCAATTCCATGCAGTTTGTCCTTGTAACCATGCAACATATCTGTTATATATCCTAATGCTATATCATAAGCATTGGAAAATAAATAATAACCCTTTTACAAAATAACCAAAATCCGATACAATTTACTTCAATCAAGCAATGCTGAAGAGGAGGAATCTAATTTAATCAGAATACTTGTGCACACCCAAAGTTGGAAGATATAAATATGAGCCGAGGCCAAGGCCAAGTTAAAGGGCATATTTATGTATTATGCCAACAAAATAATAACGAAATTACAGACGGAGAACACACTGACGAATCTCACCAACTTATCCTTAACCAAGAGGTCTCGGGTTCGAGCCCCCTTGGGTACGGAGTCGCCTTTGTTAGGGAGCGCCTTACCCCCAATGTGGGACTTCCCGGTGCGAATCCGGATTTAATCGGGCTCCAATGTGGGTACCGGACACCGGGTGGGAAACCAAAAGAAAGAAAGAAAAATCACTGAGACAGAGGGATAGGAGAATTCGTGGAAAAGACTAACCGGCTATTGACAGAGATGGATCCAAGTGTCGAAGAAGACTGATACATTATGTAATAGCGCCATAGCGGAAGAAACATGGAGAAACAATAACAGAGTAAGTAGATCGTAGACAAAGCCAAAACTTCATAAACCATAATGACCATTCTTAAAGAGACCTCGAGAAGCAAGGCCCCAGGTTTTGAGGGAGGATGGTAACAGCTTGACATGCAAAGGCTACAAATGTGAAACTTAAAAAAGTTGTATGACAGACTAGTAATGACAGTAAATTTCGGAACAACTTTTCAACTAACATATCAATCAGTATATCTCAATTACTAAAACAACAACCAGTACACCTTAATTCTACAGTAGTTGGGCCCGGCACGGCTATATTAGAATTTCAAATATACAAAATAAGAACCTGATGTCACAATGTTAAAACTGAAAACAGGATAACAAAATGTGAAAACAATCCTCTCTTGATCCAACTAAGTTGCCAAGGTGCAGTCTATACATTACTGTACTCTCTATGTTGTCAATTTACAAAGGAATCAATATCTCAGCGACCACACAATAAATCTAAAACTACTGTTACACTATTCAAACGTCACAGAAAACCACTAACTTCAACAAATGACAGCATCTTGATTACGTAAGAGAGGAGGCTTTTCCTTATGACTGTTGGCACTCGAACTTTTAATAGATCGATTAGAGAGAAAAGTGTATCATTGCCTGTTGAAAATGGTAAGCATGTTATTAACATTTTCACATGTAATGCGACTGAAAGTGAGTAAATATAAACAGAAGAAAGGGCGGAACTTAGATGAAATGTACCTCAGATAGAGGAAGTAAGGATGGTTCGTCACTTGGAGGGAGTTTGTTGGTTTTCAAAATTTGGATTTCAGAGTGCATCAAATTTAGTTGCTCCTTTATTTCATGTAACAGCTTCAGTTCTTCTTGAGCCATTTCTTGTCTTGTAGCTTCTCTTCCAACTTCACCTATCTCAGATGTTCGATTATGCAAATGAAGCTCATTAGTGCCAGAAATGCTGGTTGTAGGCCGAGATATTGCCAAATGGCAGGCTATAGAAGCAGCTTCACTTGCTCTCCGTAGCTTCTTCTCTCGCTGTGCAGATACAAAGTACTTCTTTAGCAATTCAGCTTCATCTTTGACTGATGATTTTACAGCCTCTTGTTGGGCAGAATCTGGTCTCTCAAGCCTTTCATCATTATGCAAAACCATCTTGCGATCATGTTTAGGAGGCAATCCAATATCAACAGTATCCTTTTCTGCTCGAGGCACTTCGAAGACATCAAGAACATTTGGAGAACAACCGGAACCAGAAGGCGTGTCAGTTTCTGATTTGCTCACATGGAGCTTAGGCTGGTACATTTCATTTTCCGATTTGCTTATCTTAATGCTTCTTTGAGAAAGTGGTGAAGGAGACCTCGTTTCACTCCTCAAGTTCGCGTAACTAACTCCTGTAATCTCTTTCACTCGATCATCCAATTTCCTAATTTGCTGCCAACACGAATTGATACTTTCAGTCCTAGAAATATCAGTCTTCTTCTCTGTATCCGACTGCTGCTCATTCATCTCTTGCCCTGTGTATTCCTCCACTGTTTTCGAATTTGAATCTCTTTCTAAACTTGAATCATCTATTTCAATAGCACCCTTCTTTGGAAATTTAAGAGGAAAATGAGGGGAGGAGTTACGCCTTCCAAGGGCTTGGAGATTCATTTCTCCTGCTAAAGTCTCATTTCTTTGCAACAAATTATCAGGATATTTAAATTCACCGACCCCGGGATCTACACACCCCGTGCTCAACAGCTTATACCTATAAGCTTGCACCTGATACTCCAATGCAGCTATCTCCATCTCCTTTTGATTAAAAAGATCCTCAAAAATGTCTAATGATTCCTCGGCGTGACACATTTTCTCCTCAGCCAATCTCTTGTACTGCTCGGCTTCCATTTTTACAGCAGCTTTTTCTCCTTGGAGACGCACGATCATAGATAGCGCTTCACTAGCAGCACTGGAAGAGGCTTCTCTTTCCTCATCCAACTCATTGTAAAGCTTCTGTAGAAGCTGTTGTTGAGCACATAGTGTTTCTTTCAAAGAAGCAACATCAAGTTGAGACATATAACTTTCAGCCATCTAACCGGAAAAGTAACTACACGTTTTCTGCGATACCAGAAGAATCATTTAGCAGATGGCACATAAATGAACGATTGAAAAGCATTACAACAACAACATACCTAGTGAAATCCCACTTAGTGGGGTCTGAGGAGGGTAGAGTGTACGCAGACCTTACCACTACCTCGTGGAGGTAGAGAGGTTGCTTCCAAAAGACCCTCGACTCAAGTGTATCAAACCAATGATTTAAAAGGATTAACTCTTCTTATTTAGTTTACAAATAACAATTCAAACTTCATCTATCATCACAAATTCACAGTCATAATTCCATTTGTTGTCCATCAAATACAATAACAACAACTATGCCTCAGTCTCAACAAGTTAGGATCGGCTATAAGAATTGACCATGTTCCCATTATAAATTCATCCCATGCCAACATTTACAATATGAAATTGATAAGAATCAGATCCAAAATTAATTACCAAAAATGTCAAATGTCAAAGTTTTAATTTGAGAAACATGCAATCTCAACATTAAAAGAAATATGAAATATTAATCTTTATATCAAGAAAAAGGCAATTTCAACATTAAGAGAAATATAACAAATGATCACTACATAAACAGAGATGGGGAATTTAGAGTTTACCTAATTTACAGCAGAGAAGAGTAAAATTTGATTTAAAGAATGGATTAAGATTATTTCTGGATATTTGCCCTTTTCTCATCTTGAAAAGATTTTTTTAAGATAAAAAAAAATGTTGGTTTTTGTAACGGTTTATGGATTTGTTTTTTTCTTTTTACAAAAGGAAAGGTAGTCCGTTTATGGCACCCCATTTCTAGGCGACTCATATCTTGTTTTTATATTCTATTAATTACAAAATTAAATAAATTATTAAAAAGACATCATTACTTTAAAACAAAAGTTAAGTTAATGAGATCGGGCTATAATTAATACACCTGAATGTACATTTAAATACATAATTTCATGTATAAGCATGAAACCTACAAGTAGCTTGAGCATGCAGTTTGCAAGTAGTTCAAATAGATACAAACATGTCAAGCAGACAACTTAAGTAGAAAGCTTTCAAGAAGCTTAACCAAACAAACAGTTGCAAGCAGCTTAATCAGACATCTTTAGGTGCTACGATGTGTTAGGGATGATGCATCGTGAACTTCTCTTTTTGCCAACAATTTTCTTTCTATAAAATAGAAGTTAATTAAGTTCATTTGTATATCACCTCAAAGTTTAATAATATACTAGTCCAAAGTTTAATAATATATCAGTCTCTATCTACTTATCTTAGCATATTTACTTTATAGTCGTGTTCATAACAAGACGGTTCTTTTTTTTTTAGCTAATCGTCTTGTATTTGAAGCTCACAAATCTGATTAATTTGGATTTGTGACCCACTAAATAAAAAGTAATTTGTATCATGAGTTTCTGTCATAGCACTTGCTAACCACTTTTTTTAGCTTTGTACACCATCGATCACCACCACAACCAACATATTTAATTTGTATTGGAGAAAATTATCTTAAACATGTGGCTGCTTACAAATGAGATTATGAAACTAAAAAGTCATGCATGCGATGAACTTGTGATGCAAGGAGAACCACAAGATGAAGCCCGCAATGGGCTTCACATTGCACCCCCACCCCCTTTGTCTGATGAAACCAATATTATATTGCTGACCAAATCAAAGTAGGATTAAGATTCTGACTCTACAATTATAAATAGGTTATAATGAAACTTGAGAGGTCTTAGAAATAGGTTTGTCTTGATGATGCATATACCTCGCACTACAAAGCTCAACTTCGATGATGGACCCACATTAGAGGTCGCATCACGGACTAATGTTCTTGCAGATTTATTTTGACAAGTTAAGACCAAGTTTAATTAGGATTAGTGCATATTTTATACCACAATAAATAGACTACATTAACAATTTTCTTAGGGTTACGAACGAACTGCCAAAGAATGCATGTATAGTATTCAATTTCATATACTTTAGTTTATTTATTTAGTAACTGGTTTACAAAATTAATAATATGAATCATGATCTTCTGAATTTCTAATCATCTATACATATTAACCACGTGACAAGGTAAGGTGTCAGTTGGATATATGATTTTGTTTGTTGGGATGCACACCATAACTACTCATCATATTGTTGTAAAATCATCAAATCATATTTCAAAACATCAACCAATTCAATTTTTTTTTTAAAACTTATTAATGATTCATATACTCTCATATACTCTCCTTTTATCACTCTCATATACTCTCCTTCTGAAGTTGACATCCATCAATTCATTTCAATAAAACGGAGAGGAAGATTTTTGTGTTAGAAAAATTGTCTTTTTATTGTAATATTTATTACAACTATTGATGTGTATCTCTAACTTTGGTAACTTTATCAATTTAGTTATTCCTTTGGAATTTACCATCCATAATTAGTATTTGCCTTATATAGACGTATATATATACACTTGCAACTAGGGGTGTATAAAATCGAATCGAAAATTAAATCAATCAGTAAATCGAGTCAAATACAAAAAACATGATTAGTGATTTGGTTTGACCTGATTTGGTATTGAAACAGAACCCAACTATACTTAGGTTGATTTGGTTTTAACTAAAAAAAGTCAACATGAGACCAAACCAACCAGACATTATATATACTCCATCCGTCCCATTTTATGTGACACTTTCCGAATTTTGAGATTTAAACAAGTCTATTTTTAACTGTAAGTTTTTCATAGATCTTTTAAACATTTTGAATTATCAATTATTGTGACATATAGTACTTTTTACGTACTTTACACCTTAGATAGTTGTATTTTGGTTGGATTAAAGAAATGTTTGGAGCACAAATTAATTATATGTTTGTATGAATATTTTACCGGGAAAATCCACAAAAAAAAAAACCGAGGTTTATTAGTTTGGTTTGATTTATAAATTTGAAAATTTGACACAAATGGTTTGGTTTAATATTTGAAAAAATCGAACCAACCCGGAAAATTTCGAGGTTGAAAAACCCCAGTTTTATTAATTTGATTTATAAATTTAAAATTTTAACACAAATAATTTAATTTGATATTTAAAAAATCTAAACCAATGGATATTCTTATCTTAAAAAGAATGTTCAATTCATGCATTAACCTTTTACAATACAACACTTACTATATGACACAACTACCATAAAAATAGGTAATTGCTTATCAAAAATGAGTCAATGATGATTTATATGTCAACTAGTATTTGAAATATTTTTTCAACAACTCATTTTCCCCAATCTCTTTTGTTTCTCAAATTCAAATTGGAACTACAGTAGAATTTTGAAGTTTATCAAGTCACCAAACTATAATTACGAAATATATTCTATCCCATTTTAACATAAAATAATCAAAATAAATTAACTAATTTATTTAAATAACCGCATATAATCTACCATATATATAGGGAGCTGAGGGAGCAACCAAGTTTTTGTAATAAAATATAATGGCATTATGATAACATAAAAATAACAAATTTGAGGAGAGATGACAAATATGGAAGAAAATATATTGCGTAATCATTAATATGTATTAATTGTTCAATAATTAGAAATTAAAATGGATGTAGACACATCAAATAAATTGCAGTTATTTTTGTGAATGTTTTAATTGCAATTATATTTGTGGATGTTTTAAATTAAATAAAAAAGAGGAGAAACACCATATAATTCTTTTGAAATAAAAAAGAGAAAATGGTCTGAAACCCCTCTAACCTATACTTGAAATCTCAACTACGCACTCCAACTTCATGAGTGTCCTAACACCCCCCTAAACTATTTAAAAATGAAATAAATAACTCCTTAAATGCTTAGTTGGCACAGAGAGTGTATTCACTCTCTTTGAGAGAGTGAGCTGACTATTTTTCTTTTTCATTGGCTTTTTCTCTTTCTTTTTTTTTCATTGTTTTCTTTCTCTTTCTTATTATCTAAGTATTTTTTGGATCTAAATTTTACCATGGTTGGAGTTTGAAGATTTTTCGGCAACTTTTTCGGAATTCATCTCCTAATTAATTCTTAATCTTTGTAAAGAATTAATTTGTAATCTAAACCAATCCATCAAACTTTTTATATTCTTGATAAGATTTTGTGTCTTTACATAACAAAGTTCTTAACTTTTTGAAGAAAAAATACTTATTTTTTACTGTTGAATATAAATTCAATTACTTTATATATTGAAGAGGGTTTAGATTAAATTTATTTGTTATAGAAGACTAAACTTCGTATTCAATTCATTGATAAAACAACAAATATATTTTGGGTTATAACTTTGAGCAGGTGAAGAAAGTGAAAGAGTTAATGGTGAAGACATGAAAGGTGATAAAGGTGGAATCAAATATTAGATCTCTATTCAAAATTCACCGCCGCCGTAATATAAGACATGTGGTCTTATATTACGGTTACTACTATTTTTGTTGAATATCTTTCATTACTCTATTACTAGAAAATTGTTTCCCCAAAATAAAAAATAAAAACACCCATTTTTGCTTAGCTAGTGATTTAAATTACATTTTTTTGAAATTTGCTTGCAGGATGGATGAACGTTCCTAAAACACATGAATTAATGTACTCCGAAGGTGAAAAATATAATATCATCCAAGTGTATTTGTGGATTCGCAAATAATCCAGCAACACCACCAACCGCCGCCTTGACGATTTCTTCGGCGGTGAAACGGAAACTCAGGACTCATCATTGTAAACTCACATCTACAACCACCACTAGCACGACGTCGTTGGCGGAGGCAGCACCGCGCAGTGACGGCGGCGGTGGTGGATACTTCAAGGATGGTCGGCCAGATCTTAATCATAATTATTTGATGGTGGTTGGTGGTTTTCAAACTTCGCCGACGAACTCAGGATCGGAAGTTGATGATTCAGAGGTTATGGGGAGTGAGTTTGCTATGGAGTCTAGTAACGAGTTGGGTTATCCTCCTATAATTACTTTAGGTGTTAATAATAATACAAATTCTCTATTTACATAGGAGTAACAATGGTAATTTTTTTCTGTAATTAAAAATCATAAGTTTTGAAATTAATTTTGTTGTTTTAATCGAAACTTTCACAAAGAAGGGTTGAAAAATAATTGAAGAACAAAGGATAAAGAAGAAGGACAAAAGATTAATTGGTGAAAAACGTGTCAAGTGCGTGCATTTCACCACAAGATACATGAGTGGTTATATCGTTTTAAGGAGTTATTTATTTTATTTTTAAATAGTCGAGGGGGGGGAGGGGTGATAGAACACCCGTAAAGTTGGAGTGTGTAGTTGGGATTTTAGGTATAAGTTGGAGGGGTTTCAGACCATTTTCTCAAATAAAAAACGGAAGAAAAAGAAGGTAATAGAAAAATACTTTGTAATATTGCTTACATTGAGTTATTAAAGATAAATAACCTAATGACTATTAGGAGAAGCTTTAAGAATAAATCAACAACTATATGAGACAGAGAGACAAAATAATAATCCGGAAGAGTCTAATATAGGATAACAAAAGCATGACAAGAGAAGGTGTTAATTGGATGATTTTGTTTGTTGAGATGTGCACGATAACTTCTCATCAAATTGCGGTGAAATGATCATATTGCTTTGCAGAATTTCATCCCAATTCAATTTCTTTAACTTATCAATGAACTCATAAGATAAAACTACGCGAGAAGCTTCTCCTTCTTTTATCACTTTCATCCATTCTCCTTCAGATTTAGACATTATTTCTCTATCAATCGATTCAATTCAATAAAAGGGAGAAGAAAATTTTTGGTTGGGAAGATTTGTCTTTCTCTTGTACTATATTTATAACAAGTATTGCATGGGTATCTCTAACTTTGGTAACTTCATATATTTAGCTATTTTTAAGATTTTCTATCCATAATTAATGTTTGCCTTTTATAGACATATGTTTACACCTATGTATCACGACACTTAGAGGATGTTTGGATTGACTTAAAAATTGGTCAAACCTACTTTTAAGTCAGTTTTTGACTTCTGAAAATGTTTGACAAATATAAAAAATAACTTAAAATAATTTTAAAATGATTTAAAATAAGTTAGGAAGTGTTTGACAAGGTTAACATGACTTGAAATAAGTTTAAAATGACTTAAAATAAGTTAAAAACCAAAAGTAGGTCTCCCCATACTTTTTATTTTTTGACTTAAAAGTTATTTCAGTTTGACTTTTTATTTTTGACTTAAAAACTACTACTTTTTTAAGTCAATCCAAACATGCTCTTACTATATGACACAACTACCATAAAAATAAGTAGTTGCTTACCAAAAATGAATCAATGATGATTTATATGTCAACTAGTATTTGATATATTTTTTCAACATAATTAAGACATAGCATCTATTGAAAGTTACTAATTTTAGTGTATGTGCCTCACAACGTTTAATCTAGGAATTATTAATAAATTTTATTTATAAGAATAGTGGCTATTTAGAACAATACATAAGTTAAAATCTAGTTAACTTAAAAATAAAAAACAAAGCATTACAGAAGTGTAAATTCCAATTCTTGATGATTGTTTTATTAGTTAAATGTCGCAAAAAAAAAACACCTTAATTTCCTTCCTTATTGATTTTTTAAAATCAAATATGGAGTTTCCGCTCCTTTTATTTATTATAAGCAAATACGATTCATGACCAGTGTTAGAAAACGGATTGGCCCAAAAAAGGAAATAAGCCCATTTCATCCTCATCTATCTAGGTGCCTATTACAAGTTCTCCCAAGTAGAGTTTCTAAATTTGTATTCCTCTTCTTTCTCACAATGTCGTCTCTTGGAGCTGAGTGGAAACCGACTTCCCCCTTCTTGATGTTGTGGATCCTTCACTCCGTCTTCTTGCTCCTCTTGTTCTTGTGCATTCTCAGCTGGCAAAGGTAATGTTGTTGTGTTGTTCTCCACTTCCTTTCCTCCTCTCCTAACTTCCTTCCTTTTTGCTATGAAGAACGCTTCGGTGGGGTATTGGTAGCCCAAGATGTTTGAAGGGGTACCTAGTCTTGTGTTCTGGCTCGCCTCTCCCAGTAAGTCTTTAGTGTCAATCTTTATCTTCTTACTTTGTTTTCTTATTGTGTGGACTTGTTTTTCAGCGGAAATAACATTAGAGATAATAGGCTGTTCTGACCTTCTTCCTTGTAGGTTCTCCTGCCGATCGTGGATCTTTGATTCCCTACCCATCCTAGAGTCCCTCGCTTTTTGCTTGCTAGCTTTTTGTGAATTGTCATAATTAAACGTAGGTAGCTTTTTATGCACAACTATGTATGCCCTTTGATGGCAACCCTTTAATATGTAAATATCGTGCTTGTGGCAATTGCTGAATCACTGCATCTGATGTGTTGCCTGCTAATGTATATCAATTCTGCACTGCGATTTTCCTTGTCTTTATCCTTAGTATGGGTATGCCCGATTTCTCTGCATTCAATATCCTTTTGCATTCCACTGGTAGCTGTTGAAAGTTATGCCATTCCATCCTGCCCTGCTTGTATGCTTCATTGTCTATCTTGTCTGCTAGCTGATTAGCTTCTCTGTAGACATGGTTTATGCTTACATTCATATCTTTTGCTATCTCTTGTATGTTCTCTATTTCCTCTATGTAATTCCATAAGACTTTCCACTCCTTTCTTATCATTTTTGCAGTACTTAGTGAATCTGTTTCTACAACAACACTTGTGAAGTTATTGTTTTTACATAATATCATAGCCCTATGTATAGCCCTAGTCTTAGCTTCCATACTCGTTCCCTCTCCAATGTTTTGAGCCTCAACATAAACCAAATCCCCTTCATTGTTCCTCACACAAAAACTGTATGTACTTTCCCCCGAGTTTCCTTTGATTGCTCCATATGTATTACACTTTACCCATCCCAATTGTGTTTTTTTCCTTGTTACTGCATAGTGATATAGTTTGGGCCTGTAATATTTTAACGCCTCCACTAAACCTTCCCAGTTTCCTGGGACTCTTACCCATGGGTACACAGTTTTCATCACTTGATAGATCAATTTTTGACACTGTTGGTACATACTTTCAAAAGTGACCTCCTTCACATGTTTTCTAGCATTCCTCCTTTTCCATAGCTCCTACATCAGGACTGTTGGTATCGCCTGATATATTCTTCGTAGCTTAGGGTTTTCTATTGCAGTCCACAATTAGTGGCTAGCTGTTGTAAACCTCCTTCTGTTTTTATACCTACATAACTAGCAAACTGTCTCCATAGCTTAGTAGTTATTGGAGCTGTGAGAAATAAATGGTGCATTGTCTCCTGATCATAGATGCTGCAACAATAACATCTGGAGGCCATGGAAATTCTCATTTTCTTAAGATTATCTTCTGTGGGTATTCTTCCTTTCCAACTCCTTCACAGAAAAAAATTAATCTTAAAAGGCATACCTTTACACCAAATCTTACCCCACTACCAGTTTTTCTCCTTTTTGTGTCGCATACACTCATAAGCAGACTTCACTGTAAAGGCACCACAAGACTAACCCGTCCACTATGATGTATCTCTTGTACCTTCCTCCACCCTTGGACTTATATTCTCCAGTATGTGGTTTGTCATTTCCTTAGATAATAGCTCTTTGAGTTTACGACTGTCCCATTCCCTATTAACTATGAACTGTCTCATTTCCACTTTCTCTTCTCCATTGTGCTCTTGTATATAGTATAATGCTCCTTGCTTCGTCCAATTATCAAACCAGAAACTTGCCTTTCCTGATTTAACTCGCCACCAGATGTCATATTCCACTTCCTCCCTAGTTTCCAACATTTTCCTCCATGTATGAGAGGCCCCATTCCCTTTAGCCAGAACAGGGTGGTGTTTTTTACAATATTTATTCCACATGAATGTACTCCACAGTGATGTTGATGTTCTGAAAGTCCACCACAACTTTGCAAAGAGTACTTTTGCAATTACATGTAATGATCTGAATCCAATACCTCCTTCTTCCTTTGGGTAGCACATCTCTTCCCATGCTATCTAGTGCTTCCCTTTCTCTCCTCATGTTTTACTCCAGAAAAAGCCTGCAAATAGCTGATGTAGTTGCTCAATGATTTTCTTAGGTGGGTTCATTGTTGATAGCAAATATATAGGTATGGACGATAAGACATTAGTTATTAGTATGTACTTCCCCCATAAGATAGCCATCTGTTTTGCCACATAAAAAACAGGGCATCCCAGGTAAGTGAAAGAGAAGTTTCCCTATTTTATCCTAGTTATCCTCATTAGTCTCCTCCCCACTATGAGTGGGGTATTATCATGAAGATAATAGAAAATTTTGTTTAGGTTTATCATCTGCGTTGATATCAATTCGTATCTCCTCAGAACATCCATTATCAAAATAATCGACTTTCTGTCCCTCGAACATAAAAGTATGGTGTCATCCGCATATGACAAATGATTTATTGAGGGCTCCATTTAGGCATTCTGTAGCCCCTGTACTCTGCTTTCTCATGTAGAGTGTTTAATGCCCTTGCTAAAACCTCAGCTGCTATTATAAATAAAGCTGGAGACAATGGGTCTCCTTTCTTTAAACCTCTGGACGAACGAAAGAACCCAAAAGCATTTCCATGAACTAGAATTGAACACTAATTATTGGTAAGAAGCTGCCAAACCATATCTATCACAATTTATGAGAACCCCAACCTCCTTAATACCTTGATCAAATACACCATGATACTCTATCATACTCCTTTTCCATATCCAATTTTACCACCACATTGTGAAACTTCTTTCTCAGATGAATATCCTTAATAATCTCTTGTGCTAGAAGAACATTCTCCGTAATACTTCTGCCCTTTACAAAACCAATCCGATTCACTGAGATGATGCCTGGAAGAACATTAGAAATTCTAGCGTGCAGCACCCTAGAGATAGTCATACTAGCAAAAGTGCATAAACTCACCAGCCTTACATCAGTTAGGTGCCTCACATTTTCCTTCTTTGGCAACAATACCAAATTAGTGTGAGTGATGAACCTAGGGAGTTGCTGCCTACAGAAAAAAGCTTTGACCATTCTTGTTACATCTTCCCCAATAATTTCCCAGCAAGATTGAAAAATAGTCCTGAGAAACCATCAGGTCCACTAGTACTGTCTCCATTCAGCTCGAATACCACATGTTTAACCTCCTCATAGCTAGGGTTCCTTTCCATCTCATTATTTTCCTCCGATGTAATTAATTTTGGGATGACCTTCAACAAGCTTTCATCCTTTGTTGTCTTCCCTTCCTTAAACAACTTTTCAAAGAAATATACCGCCTCTGCCCTAATGTTCTCGCTAGTGTTAATGAGTTCCCCCTCCTCTGTGTGAATTTCTGCCAGACGCAATTTTCTCCTCCTTCCTTTGACATAATTATGAAAGAACCTCGTGTTCTTGTCACCCTCCTGGAATCATCTCATTCCTGCCTTTTGTTTCCAAAATTCTTCCTCCACATGATGGTATTTTTTCAATTCTGCTTCTATTTTCTTCAATTCCTCTCTATTAGCCGGTGTTGGATGCACCTCCAACTGAATCTCTTTAACTTGTACTTCTTCTTCTAATGTTTCCACCTGTTGGAATATATTTCCAAATGTTTCCTTGCTCCAAGACGTTAGAGCCTTTTTTTATCTTTTTTATTTTAGCTTGGAATTCAGTGAAATGGGTCCCCATGAAATCTATTTTCTAGTTCTCCTCTATAATCTTCTTAAAGTCTGGATGTTTACTCTAGAAATTAAGAAATTTGAAAGGTCGCACCGCTGGTTCCTCGTTTGACCTGCATATCAAATTAAGCGGGGCATGGTCAGACCCTTGCCGCACCAAATGCTGGACTTTACTTGTTGGCATGCTATTGATTTTTTTTATTTCACAATATTCTATCAAGTCTCTTAAAAATGCATTTTGCTTCAATTCTTCCATTCCCCCATGTAAACTTACTACCTGTGTATTTCAGTTCTGTTAAGGCGTAATTATTCACACATTGGCTGAAGTCCAATGCTTTTGATTGAGTAAAATCTAGCCCTCTTTGCTTCTCTTCCTCATTCAGTATGACGTTGAAATCTCCACCCACAAGCCACGACAGTGTGTTATCTTCTGCTACCAGTTCTAAGTCCTCCCATAATTCAAGTCGATCAAGGGCATCACATCTCAGATATACTTTCGTTATGAGGACCTCCATACTATTTCTGCTGAATTTTATGGTAAGGTGTTGTCCATTGTCTCTAACAACCTCTCCCTTCCATTCATCTTCTTAGAATACCTAGAATTTGTCTGAACTATTACAATAAGCATGTTGCATTCCCAACTTCATTTTGTAATTTTCAAGTTCTTATGGACCCTAAAAAGGTTCCATGAGGGCTATAAACTTGTATTTATATCTTTTATTTAGGTCCCGTAATCTCTCAAAAGCCTTTTGAGATTTTACTGACCTGATGTTCCAGAAAAGGGCCTTTCAAATCATTGGGAAACCTCTTCTGACTGACCTTTGCTACTCCTTGTTTTCACTTGTAAAGGCAGTGAATGTTGACTTGATTTGCCCTTCTTATACGCACTCTCCAATGCTCTGATTTGCGTGGTGATAAATCTCCCCCTCTTGCTGCAACCTCTATGTTATCTTCTAATTCGTCAACCTCTTCTCTCTCTTCTTCGTTGAATTTCTTCCTCTGTGTAGTCCTTTAAATTAGGGAGCCTTTGATGTTTCACTTCCTCTGTTTCATCCTATTTCAACCTCGTTACTTTCTCCATTTCTTTGTCTATTTTACCCGTTATTAGTTTCTTATTATTGTCTCCCATAGTGCTATCTCCATCAAACCCTTCATGATGTTTCCCCTCTTCCCCCTTGTCCTTTTGTGTAACAATCCCTTTGACAATGTTTGTATCTCTTTCCTTTTCACCTTCCATTTTTTCTATATTTTCTCTGCTTTTTGTGACACTCCCCAATGTATGCCTTTACTTTGAAAAGTTTCTTCTACCCAATTTTTTGTTATCATTTCCTTTTCCTTCGGCTGTTGCTTATCTAGTGATTCCCCTATGTCATCATGCTCATTAAGCGATTCAAATTTATTTTCAATGTTGATCCCCTTCTCTTCCTGATGATTGGTTTTTTTATTCCATACTTGCTCAGTCCTTCTTCCATGTACTCGCCATCCCTCTCCTTTATTGTTTTTGTGATCTGCAACTCCCCCCTCCATGTCCTCCCTTCGGTATTCTCTTGTCTTTCGTCACATGACCTTCGTTGTCTCATTCTTTTTTAGGGTGTAACTCGGGGTGAATGACAAATCATTCCTCTTTGTTGTGTCCCAATATTTTGCATGTTTTGCAGTATTTGGAAAGGTAATCATACTTGATTCTTATCCACTTCTCACAGATCTATCCTGATTTCTTCCTCACTCCTACACTTATTCTATTTGGAATTTCGTTCAGTAAATCCACCTCCACTTTGACTCTTGCACAACTTGGCCTTGTTTGATTTCTTGTTGCCAGATCGACTTGTACCGATTTACCCACCACTGCAGCGAGTGAAAACACCGCCTCTTTCACGAAAAAATTGGGTGGTAATGCTGGAAAAGAAATCCAGGCTATAGATGTGGATGTTTCCTCTTCTGGATCAAACATCGGATCCCACTTTAAAGTCCTCATTGGGTATGTCTATCCCCTGTGTAGCAGATAGTATGCTGGTTTCGATGGCAGATTCACAGTCCTCCAGATTTGATGCTCTGATTAGCACATGCCTATTGCTCAATAGCCCGATATTGCATTCCCCTTTCAAATCACATTGTTTTGGTATTATTTTCCTCAGTTCATAAATCTCCGGCCAGCCATAAGAGAATTTTCCAATGACTGCAAATTCTAGTTTCTTTTTGATGATCATATTTTCAACTTCTTCCTCCTCCCATAACACCCTGGGCTCTCCATGTAGGTATGCGACTGGTTTCAGGTGTATGGGCTTTGGTTCAATTCTTGGGGGACATAAAATTTCTCAATAGTTTAATTTTGGTATAAGGTTTCCCTCACCTGGTAGATCTGCCCCAGTAGGGGGCTGAGCTGGTGAACTGGTGGTCATTGCCACCGGCGATTTGCACAAAAATTAGCTTTTATCGGCGGTGACTAGGTTGAATATTACTATCTTAACAAGAGAGAACGTTACAGGGGATTAAACCTATAAACGCCCTTATTGAAAATTGAAGTCATACTAGAAATGACATTTCTGCTGAAATTCAAAAAACAAAAAGGATTTTCATAGAAAAAAAGTGTTGTTAAATCGAGTTCATTACCTCGGAAATTAAAATCTTCTTCCCTATTGTTTTTTTTGGCCAATTTTTTGAAGAGTCAAAGTAGTTATTTTTTTAAAAAAAGTGTTTATTTTGAAAAAAGTTGAGGCATTTGATCAAATTTTTAAATAAAAAAAATTAAGTACTTCACGAAAGTTAGAAAAGTAAATTTCGCCATAAGCGCTTTTGAAACCTTGATCAATCAAAAATTTTGGTCTAATATTTTTCATGTGTTTTTTAAATTGATTATCCGAATGCCCCAAAACCTCTCATTATTGTATGATAATTTTTTGGGTAAGAACAAGAGCGACTTAGGGTGTTTTCCAATCATTTTTAATCAAGAACCTTCGTAAAGGTAAGTAGTTTGTTCCTTGATCGGTACTTTGATTTCTAGGCCATATAGATGGTAATTGCGGCCCTATGGGAGGGTTTGGGTTCATCCAAAGGTGGGGAAAACTCAAGTTTATGATGATTTTGGTGTGTAAGACCTTTGGGTTGTTTATAAACACAATTGTTCTTGATTTAATTACCATAATTCTCTAATGTAACCATAAAACTGATAGTTTAAGGTGAATTAATTGTGGAAAAGTCTTGGATTGGATGGAAAAATCATGAGGTTGACATGAGTTTGGGATTAAGTTATAATCCAGGGATGTTAGGCCAATTGTGATTTATTTTTTATGCGTTTTCTAAATTAAACCAAGAACAAACTAAAGCTTCACAAAAAGAGTCAAAAGTGTGTGATCAAACTTCTACAATAGTTGTTCGGTGTCCAGGCAAGCTAGGCTTAACTAAATAGTCAGGCATGTCTTTAATTGCATAATACCTTATAAATTATCGAGAGATTGCATGTATAGGTCTTTGGGTACGAAGTCTGGGCAGATGACACGCATTGTGGTTGTTTAGGATAATAAAGCATTTGATAGCTGATGTTGACCTTATGATTGTTGTTGGCTTTTATTCTGTTAATCTATGGGTAATTGGATTACAAGCTGGAAAACTATCCAGGAAGAGTCGTTTAGTGTAGGTGAGGTTGTGTTGTTTTCCGTTTATGTTATATGTGATTGCTAACTACTTCATTAGCATTACTTGTATATGTATGGTTAGGGAAATGGGAGGCGTATATACTGAAATGTTATCTTGTTGTCATTCTTATGCAATAAATGTGTTTATTTGGGTGTAAAAGTTTGATTTTATTCATTGTAATTGTGTTTATCTGTTGGCTCGGGTACCATGCCTATACATACTAACGATTGACTCGATTACCATGTATGGTACAAAATACTTTTTAGTGCAATATAAATCCTATAAATACTTAACATTTACAAATCAAAGATTATAATAATAAGATGTCTAAGGACTTATGTGGAGCACGATTGTCATAAACTATAAGTTTCTATTAATGGGTACACTTGGCTACACGCGCGACGCGCATACCCAAAAACTAGTATTACTATAAGTGAGAACAAAAAAAGTCAATAGTTGAAATACCAAAATAACCCAATAAAGTTGAGTTACTACAATAATACCATTGATAATATATAAAGTTAAATAAATAATAAATTTTTTATAATTTTTTCTACAATTATTTATTGTGTTTATGATATTTTCTTAATACAAAATGACTACACATCAATCATCAATTTTATTTAGTCTTGATGACTGATCTTAGGCGTATTTATATGCCTAGAAATCTAATAATGCCCGTATTTAAGCCAAGTTTGAAATAAATTTGTGTTTGTTTAGAGTCTTATCGAGTCTTTTGGTTGTATATGAGCTAATTAATACGATTAGTTGTGTAGGTAAGATTAAATGGAGAAATGAGCACTGAAATGGGCATTGAGAATCACAAGGGGACACAAGTGAAAAGAAACAAGAAAGAAAATAAGAAAAAGAACAAGTTACATCCGTATCCTCTCTGTGTCGCGGAGAGGAATGTCATTCTTGAGTACACATTAGAATTTGGGACAGAACTCTCTGTGTCCTCTCCGCATCGGAGAGGAAATGTTAATTTTGTGCGAGATTCAACATTTGAACCGGAGTGGTCCATGTAGCAGCCGCATCGAAGAGAAGAGCAAAAGTGTTTGAGTGGAAGTTTAAAGACCCCTCCGCATCACACCCCTGTGTGCCAGATTTGGCTGTTTCGACTTTAGTATAAATAAGTTGATATTTTATTTTATTAAAACATTATTTTTCTGGGTTTTGAAGAATGACGACTTGGAGAACTATTTCATCATTTTTTAGGGTTCTTTCCTAAACTCTTTTACTTTCTATCTCTTTATGATAACTAAGCATTGCTTGATCAAAACTATTGTTATGAGTAGCTAAATACCCTAGTTCTAGGGCTGTGGCTACATGATGATTGTAATCTATTTAGTTTTCATTGGGTTAATATTGATTATCACATGAATCTTTCTTATGTTCTTGTTTTTTGTATTTCGTGCCTGATTACCATTGAAATAAACACATTGTCCGAATTGAACTAGGGAGAGGAATAAGAGGATAGAACGTGGGGCATAAGGAACATAATTTTCTCGTAATAATTAGGGTTAATTTCTATCTAGAATAGAGATATACCTAGGAACCATGCTTGGTCACTATACAAGAAAAAATCGTAATGCTCAGTACTTGGTCCAACCTATCCTCGCTCAACGATGTAGTTAGGTTGTCATTTATCGTAGGCTATTAGAGGGTGGAAGACCATAATCATACATTTAACCATGTGATCATTGTTTCGATAATTGATTAACATCCATTAAACAATATAATTGCATGTATCCTGATAAGAGCTGCAGCCCTGGACTTTACCCAATCATTGTTTGAAACCCTTGTCCGAATTGAACTCGGGAGAGTAATCATGCTAGTTTAATTCTGCTTAACTTTTAGATTATAAAATAAATCACTCTTACAATCTTGATAACACTTGTGCTTTGCTGAAAATATTGGAACAATCAAGTTATTCTAATCGTAAGTCTCTGTGGGTACGATACCCGGCTCTTTATAAGAGCCACTTTAATATTTGAGCGACCACGTACACTTACGTGTGTGATTTGGGCGCAACAAGTTTTTGGCACTGATGCTTATCATGACCAACGATACTAACCTACAGTACGAGTGTCTACGATCGACGATAATATAGTAACCCAACCAAGGTTTGGGGTCGTGTCCCAATGGAGTGGTAGTGAAAATAGTAGTTAAACTAGGATTTTATTCTAATTAGTTGTAGTTTAAAAGAAATTTTCAAATATAAAGCAAAGTAAATTCGATGGGTGACACCAAAGTGTCAAATATCAAAGGGGTTTTTGTCACAAGTAGTAAACAACAATGAAAATAAAGAGAAATCAAGTATGGGGAAAAATTCTTGGGGTGTGACCGCAATACATACTGATATAAATCGTTGGGTACATGCTTTCGATAGG
>JAKRZT010016315.1:0-11118 GCA_029582215.1 Solanum sparsipilum
AATATATATATATATATATATATATATATATATATATATATATATATATATATTGTGCAAGATTTGTCATTAACAGTCTCAATAATTTCTTATTTGGCAAGATAATCAATTTTTTATGCCTAGCCACAATCAGTCAGGTCAATTCACATATTCAATTTCACCATTTTCCTCAGACAAAGCTAAATAATTAATCACGAAAATCAACTAAAGATTCAACATATTTATCGAACATGCCACCTGGTCACCGCATAGGTATTGCCATGACCCAAAGTACTCCTAGACGTGACATGGTGAATAGGATCTTAAGATACCATAAACAAGCCACTTGACATAAGCAATGATGAAAAGTAAAAGCATACAATATGAAATCGATCATAAAAGCTAAAAAATTCTAAATCATAATATCTCATCATAAGAGAATTCTTGATACAAAACTTTGTAATGTGCAAGCTATACTATGCCTGACACAAGTCATTACTACGTAGATGTGGTTGGTACAAATTCTTAAACCACAAATAAGTCTGAAATTGAAATGAAATGAAAGAAATATACTGATAAAAGGTGATCCAACCGTCGAATCATGAAGACTCACAACGAAAGATCCAATCTAGCCACGACCGAATGGAGAAGTGTCACACCCTTTATTATAAATAAAACAATATAGGTACAAGTATGCATCAATACTTTGAATGCATTGAATATGGGGAACACAAATAAAAACGTAAGCATAAATCATGATAAGTTTGAAAATGTAGTAATGCATGACCAAGTAAATCAATATCAAATCTTGATAATCTAGTATCATAAATTATGAGAAAGAGGTCAATGCAAAACTATGGGAAATCATGTCGTAAATTTAAACCATGTTATTTTAATGTGTGAGAGAGACCATTAACCGACATATAACCATGAGAGTTAATCATGAAGTTTAATGTATTACCCCATCGAGAGGGCCCTAAGCATCTTTCCAGGACATTAAATTTCATAACTTTGAGACTTGGATACTAACCACTAGTCACGGAGTTCAATGTATTATTATTTTTTATATGAAATATAAGCTCAGTTATAAATAAATATTATCTTATCATATATATATATAAAACAAAGAGGACCCTCAGCCCGATGAGGTGGCACTACCACAATCCAGGATTCCTATTTTCCCTTTATTTTTGCCAAGTATGCCCTTGATTTATTTAAAAATAAACATAAGTCGTGTCCGCGGTTGCGATGCGTCGTTTCCGCTTCTTCGTACACCTAGGTAACCTTTCATCTCTCGACATTCTTTGGTCTCTCTATATTGTTTATTTCTTTGCTTGCTCATGCTTTATTTGTTCCTTCCCAATCTATTCTTTGCTTGCTTTAGGTTTGTATAGTTTCTTGATTGTCTGCTTTCTTCCCTCATTGCAATCTTCATCTTTTGTGCTACACTTACTTGCATTTTGTATTTTTATTCTAGACCGTCTTGATTCAGCACATCATTGTTACCAGTGTAGTAGTGAAGAACATGATTGTAAGTGATTATCAAGTTCATTCTCAGCGGAAAAATTGAATACCAGGCCATGTTTATTTTGGCAGCCATGAAGTGTTCGAAAAAATGCCCTCTAGAGGCATATTGCCAACGATTTTTGGAAATGGCTTCAAAATTCACTCAACATGTATTATCTCAAGGCTTCTGAAGTATTTGAAAAATTGCCCTCTAGAGGCACATTGCCAATTGCTTTTGAAAATGGCTTCAAAATTCACTCAACATGTACTACTTCAGGGATTCTTTTTCCTCACTCTCTCTTTCAAAACTACGCTGACCATGCTTATTTTCGCACCCATGAAGTGTTTGAAAAAATTCCCCCTAGAGGTACATTGCCAACGTCTTCTTGAAACCAAATGCTCACGACATGTTTATTTATGCATCCATGAAGTGTTCAAAACAATGCGTACATTGCCAACAACTTCTTGAAATGGCTTCAAAAATCACTCAACATATGTTATCACAAGGCTTCTTTTTCTTGGCTTTCTCTTTCAAATCTGAATAGGCCGTGCTTATTTTGGCACCCATGAAGTGTTCAAAAAAAATTCCCTCTAGATGCACATTGCCAACGACTTTTGGAAATGGCTTCAAAATTCACTCAAAAGGTATTATCTCAAGGCTACTTTTCTTTGGCTTTCTCTTCCAAATCAAATTTTGGCCTTCAAAAATGTGATCGAGATTTAGGTGGGCAATTATTTAGACTTTTTAAGTTTAATTACTGAATATCTTTGTTCAATAAATACTTTCATAACACTTCGACACCCTAATTCAAATATATAGCTATTGATAAAACTGCAACAAACAACCTTGAATATTTGTGATCATTCAATTACATTTATAGGGTCAGACAGTATTTTCTATCAAATATTGATTAAAATTTAGTCATTTTGAGTATAGACTATATTACTTTTTAACTAAAATAATAATTTGTTAGATAAATTGTGATCATCGGGACATACTTGTGATCATGTGATGGTATTTTTACAAGTTTGCCTAAGCATAATGTAGATCTCTACTCAACTATTGTTATTTTGATTAATTTATTAGCATTTCATTTGACGTTTATAGCAAGAGTTAGAATGTATGTTTAATTATGGGTCATATTATTTCTCTTCCTCCTATTTTTGATTGAATCCTTACACATTTGATATGGAAAATAGAGCTCATCATAGCCACAAATCAATGTGTTGGTCTTAAGGGTGAACAATTAAAAAAAATCTAATAAATATTACACCATTCTTGAATTGACGATCCATTAGATATAATTTCTTTACCTCTGAGGTATATTATTGTTATTATAAAAATTATAATAATAATTATTTTTGTAATTAGATTTTGTACGCATTACGGTGTTTCAGAATACAACATGACTCTTCATACAAATGAGAATTACAAAGTAGAGGTGTCAAGTTAGAAGCACCAGATAAAACAATAACTATAGGAAAATCAGGCTCGCCATGTGTTGTCTGCAAATCATGCGAGTTGGTGCAAGGTAAGTTAAATTTGAAGCCATCTCACTCACCTCTATGATGTTCTTGATCGTAGCTACATTGTCCTCTAGAAGTTTTTTTTCTTCAGTTAGCGGTTATGTCGCACTCTCTATAGCCAGCACTTATATTTTTCATTTTTCTCAAAATTTGGGCTTTTCTCCTATTTTTCCATTTGTTTGGTGTGAAAATAAAGAACACAAGTTGTTTCTTCTACCTACCTCTTTTCCACGTTTTTGTCTCTTCAGTAAATTGCATCACTTAAGAGTTATAGTTTCTTCAGAAGTGGAAACAAGTCTTCATGGAGAAACCAATAAGAAAGCGACAAAAACGGGGTTGCTAGAAGAGCACCATTTAAAGCATACATCTTAGGCAACATCAATGGAATCTCACGAGTGTTAGAAGACCTTTTCAATGATGTTTTGTGGCATTAGACCATTAGCATGTATTTTTGTTTATCCTTTTCTCCCAATTGTCTTGGGTTTTGATGGGTAGTTTATTTTTGAAATTTATCTAATTTATTAAGATAATCATTTTGACTTATTTGAAGAAAATGTTGGGCAGAAAAAAGTATAGTGTATCTATTTATTCTCATTTATTTAGAGTTAGATAGGCACACAAGTTGAGTAAACGAGCATCCTATGATTTACAATATTCACAAGATAAACAATCTTGCCTTCTGATAGCAATTTATATTTTCCTTTACTCGCATGAAAGTAAATGTTGTATCTGGTTCACATTGGAAGCATATCATGTATGTGAATAATGAATTTTCAATATGTTCTTGAGTGTTCGTTTGGTATTAGTGACTGCTCAGTTTCAATTGGAATTAGCGTAACAATGGTATAGTCTTTTAGTATTTTATACGTCCAAACTTACACCACAATTAAGAAATATAAATGGTCGATGTCAATTATAGAACTCAACTAGAGTTGGAATTTACAGCAGCAATAAACTTTATTGACGCTTATATTCAGTTGTGGTAAATATTTTTGAAAGAAGTTAATTATGAAAAGTAAATAGTGGGTTGTTTTGAATTCTCAGGTAACCAATTTTTGTTAAAGTTTCAAGATGTAATAGTTTATTTAGCGAGACTAGGATTGTGTTTCCCGTGACCTTTAACTCAAACTCAAATTCTATACAAATAACAATTTAATGTCAACCTTACATGTTCATAGCAAGTTAGGTACATCTAAACGTTTTTCAGCCCTATTAGATGATGTTCACTCTTCTCCTCTCGGTCTTAGAGTGTTTTGAATCTTACTCGTGCATGCTTCTTAAGAAGATTATCCTCTTTTGAGCTTTAATCTTTAAAACAAGTTAGTAGAATTTGTTTCTAGATTTTTCTAGTCATCACTTTTCTCTCGAATAAACAATGAATACGGGAGTGTACTAATGTGTGAACACATTAGAAGATATTCATTTTGAATGTAGAAACAACATATGCAGTTAACAATACAAAGTTACTCATGTTAGAATCTGCCGTTATGTTTTGATCATGGTTCCGACGACCATAATTGTGGTGTTTAGCTGCTCATATTCTTTGTAACACCCCAAAATATTTTGAGCTAAGACTTGAACCGTTCTTCGTTGTGAGTAAGATTTTATCGAGGAATTTAAATTTTCTTAGGTTTCAAGGTCACTAAGGGCCCGTTTGCCATACATTTCCCAAATAATATTTGGGGAAAAATTTGGCAAATAGTGTTTGTCCATACAATTTGCCATTATTTGGCAAATATTTTTGGCAAATATCCCAAATTCCCAAATACTAGTTTTTTCCAGTATTTGGGCCAAATCTCATTATTTGGGATCTTTTGAAAATTGAAATTTTATACCAAACTTTTATCTTTTACAAAAACACCCTCTATAGTAGTTGTTTGCGTTGTATTACATATTTTCTTACGTGAACACCAAAGTAGTGATGAAATATTCGGTGAATATGAAAGTGGTGATATGGTTGTTGATGAAAATGATGAACAATTGGCTCAAGGTAACAAAGTCATGTGCTTTGTCTACTTCACGATGTATGAAATGATGTTTGTTGCACTCACTCCAAACTACCACATTGCTCTAGTGGCATGGAAACTACTTGTTATTTGTTGCAACGAAGATCCAATTGACTTGTAATACAAACTTATGGTTAGTTTTGATAGTTTTTAAAACTTATGGGTATAAATCATATTTTTCTAAAATGTGAAATATATTTCACAAATACTATGGTCAAACACATGGTGAAATTTCACCCAAATTTTCAGCCAAATAATATTTGCCAAGAATATTTGGAAATCTATGGCCAAACGCTAGCTAAATGTAGCACCTCGAGTTCCAAAAAGAACTAAAGAGAATTTATTCAAGTCATCTGTAAGTTCTCCTAAGTTTTGGGTCAACTTCAAACGACCATAACTAGCACATAATGAGTTAGGTGGCCCCTGATTTGAGTCCTCTTTCCAATGCCACCGAGTTTGCTAAAATTTGAGTTCGGATAAGGGAGATATGACCGTTTGAGTGTAGCCCCTCTCTAGATAGGGCCTTTTCACCCGAACTAAGGAGGGGTATTTTAGTCGTTTCCTTACCCCTCACTTAGTCTAAGCATGAATTACACCCAATTTAGGGTCTAAACTGATTACAATCAGTTTCATTCATCCCCAAAACATTTAGGGCTTTAAAGAGGAGGTTCAAGAAGAGAAAAAGTTTAAGGTTTCAAGCATTCATCCAAGATTTCACCAAGAACCTAGTTCTTTAAGGTATGTGAGCTTTCACAGTGATGAGTTCGATCACCCTAAACTACTAAAAACCTGCCAAAAAGCAACGAAAAAAGGTGAAGGACTGCGTCGCTTTTTTTTGCCAAAATCGACGAAGTAAATATCGTCTCTTTGTGGCTCGACGTTTTTCCAAAAGCGACGAACTGCACCCCCTATTGTTTTTATTTTAAAAAATATTTTTTTATAATGTGACGCCGTCCGTCTCCTTTTTTAAAATTTTTAATTTTTTTAAATTCTTAAAAAGCGACGAATTCCATCGCTTTTCTTAATTTTTAATTTTTTAGAATCTTGAAAAGCGACGGACTAAGAGACGCTGTCTATCACTTTTCTATCCATTTAATTTTAAAAAACTCAGAAAGGCGATGGAATAAAGGACCCTGTTCGTCGCTTTTCTAGAATTTTAAAAAACTAAAACCCAACGGGCTAAAGGACCATGTCCGTCGCCTTTCTGGGTTTTTAAAAAAATAAAACCCAGAAAAGCGACGGACAAAACCACCTCATCCATTGCTTTTTCTGCAACTTTTTTGACAGTAGAAACTACTAGTTTCCTGCCTACCTACAAAACAATTCAATTCAATCCAATTCAATTCAGCCCCAATCAAACACAAAACATTATAAATAAGCTATACAAAAAATAAAACAACAAACTTAAATTAACATCCAAAAATATCTAAATCACAATTTAAAGACTTTTAAAATTTGTTTCAAAATTTCAAAAAGTTCATAATAATAAGAGACCTAAACTAGAAAGTGCAATCTACAAAATCCTCATCCTCCTCATTGTCGTCATCGGTGTCCTCGACAAGAGAAGATGTAGCAGGTCGACGAGCTAGGTTCAACACTTGTTCTTTAGTTTACTAAACGGTAGCACTCATGCTTTGTTGTTCAGCTACACTTCTCCGCTCAAAATATGCCAGTGCCGATGTAAGCTTGCTATTTGAGCCGACATAGCAGCAATCTGAACATCGTCAACTGCCTCGGCTTGACATAACGATCCAATACCTTGTAAGCCTGATTGGAGCCGTCTTATATTGTTTTGAGAGGCTCGACCATAGACTCTACCCTTGTGTGTCCCATCTACCACTTTTTCAGTCCAAATTTGGGTGGAGAGTCCAGGTGTCATTTGGTCCTAACAATCTAGATTCTCATTGACGTATTTTGATTAAACTCATTTTGTATATTAAATATAAAAATTGGCATCAATATATATATATATATACATACCATAAATATATTCACTATTCATATATTTTATTCATATTAAATAACTTACAAAAGTTCGTTCGTCCCTTTCCTCCACCCACACATCCGGATCCGACTCATTCTCTTTCTTCTTTACATGAGTCCTCTTGAAAACTCTGGTTCAAGGGGAGTGCGCCCTATTTCTTTTTCTTATAAATAAAAACTGAAATTTATAACGATATATATGAATCAACTAATTATTTATTTAAAAGTTTGAATTAGAACTTACCATCTCTATTGTAATTGTGCCAACGGTCTTTGCACCTCCAGTGTTCAACGAGCCACCCTTAAGACTGCCTCTAGCCTTTTTGGCTTGTTCGGACATTGCCTTGAATTTATTTGTGTTGCAATACTGGTGCAATTCATCAAAAACATGAGGCAATATCCAACCTGGACATTGATCAGTATCCCAAACTTTCTCTATCCAATTAGACATTCTCGCGGATGCCCTCCTCTCAAATGTGGTAACAATGACCATATCGCCTCCCAATTACACATAGTCTGAAAAAAATTGAATAGCGTTAGATCGATAGTAAAAAAAATAAAGTATACTAAAATTATTTAACTTAACCAAAAAATATATACCTTAAATTCATTAAACATCGTCTAGCGTATACTGTTTGGAATCTCACTCCAAGAGTGATAAGCATGTGTAAAAAGTTTTCTAACGCACTCTTTTAAAGCCTGGGCAGCATCCCTTGCAGGATTCTACCTGCAATACACATAATAAATATGTTAGTTCATGAATAATATATTAAAGTATAAGAAATAAATAAAATAAAGTAACAAATAGATAATAAAACAAACTTACGATGATCCATCCGACTCAATCATGATTCTACCAAGTCTGTCCTTCTGTCCTGGAGCTAAAGCAGGCGTCTCATCATTTGGTGTGGCGGTAGGTGTAGTTGTAGATGAAGGTGATACACCAGGATGCACAAAACGTTGAGTCAATGGAGGCGTACGACCATAACATCTTACTGCTCACTACTAGAATCTCCAATCCTCATGGCAGATAGATGAGGAGATGTACCTGTGGGATATGGAGTACCATCCAATATCCTACCTGCCGCTAAGGGTCGTGCTCGATGAATAGCCTATAAAGGTAGGTCCTCGTAGCACCGTGGAGGCAATGCATGTGAAGTAGAGGAAGCACCGACTGGTCGACGATAATTAGGATAATATTACCGAGGATTCACCGTACCAAACGGAACAACAAATAAATGATTATCATGACTAATGTGCTCTGGCGCAGAAGAAATAGATCCTGGAACAGCCTCATGATCTATGAATCTCCTAGACTTCTTCTTTTTAGCCCTATTAGTTTGGCTAACTCCAAGATGCTCGTGAGATCTATCACTGTCACCGCATGATGACATTTGTATGAAAATTTACATGTATATTATATAAAAATCATAAATTAAATAAAATTAGCAAAATAAATTATCTTACATATACTAGCTTTTATTATACTACTATTCCTCCTCGCTTGTTTCAATTCCATCATTCTCCCATTCTTCCTCCTCAGTTGTTTCATTTTCATTATCATCCCATTCTTCGTCATTGAATGATTCATTTTCCTCATTCTCATATATTTCTTCCTTAACATTCATTATCTCATCATCATATACTTCTTCTAATATGTGTTGAGGATGTTTTAGTGTTATTTCCAATTCAACATCAACTTGTTGCTGAACAATTGCAACATCATTTTTAAATGCCACATCTAAGACATTGTCAATTTCAATTCTTCCCGTAGGCTTAGTTTTATAACAACCCACCAATCATCTTTGTCTCTACACAATGGATATGGAGCATAATACACTTGTTTAGCATTTTGTTCAATAATAAAAGGATCATAACTTCTGTATTTTCTGGTGTGCTTAACTTCAAATATATTATGTTGATGGTCCACCTTTGTGCCTCTATGTGATGGGGCAAACCACTCACACTGAAATAATACATTCTTCTTTTTAGGCCAACCTTAATACCTCACTTCAATAATCTCATGACTGACACCATAATATTCAATAGTTTGGCCAGTATAATCAAACATCACCTTGTATGCAAACATCGATATTATTTGTTTTCTTGTTCCTAGAAACTTCTTCAGTTTGAAACTTAAAATCATTGACAAAATACTTATTAATTTTCTGAGTTTGAGATTCAGGTCCAAGTTCAACTTCTCTCACTAATTGCGAATGTTCTGAGTATTCATCGTAAACCTATGTGATTGTTATTTAAAGTAACATAATTTAGTATAACATGAATACATTATTAAATACTTAGTTATTCAATGTAAGTTTGCACACTTACATATTCTTTTAGCCATTTGGAAAATTTCGTATAGATGGCTTCATTACCCCATGTGTTTTCGAACAAGCTGATCATTGTACATTCAAATATTTCGTTAGTTAATGAACATTTATTAGTAAGTAATTTGATAACATATTTTTAACACTTACTTGAGATATGGTTGAATCTCTGGATAATTAAACAAAATATGTGTCACAATTGATTGCATTTCCATACTAGTAAAGCCTCGCTTTCCACGCTTTTTAGATCCTCGGCCATTTTGATTAAAAATTGATATTGGTGGAAATAAAGGATCAATATCATCTTCATCGTTGCGATTGAGCCTGCTTCTCCTACATGACACATCATCACCAAAGTAATAAGAATAAAAGTCACCAGTTTATCTCCCAATATATATATATAACTTAGTGAATATTTCAATGTTACCTCTCAAATGGATGAATCCATCTTGTTTGAACTAGACCTCCGAGGCGGGCCTCTTGTACAAGGTGAATTGGAAGATGCTCCATCACATCAAAGATCTTCTCCAACTTAGTAGTAATAACAAGAATATTTTCCTCCATCCTATCTAAACTACTCTCCAACAACTTTACAGAATACAAATCTTTAAAGAAAAGACTTATCTCTATGATTGGTTTTCATATCCTTTCGGGTAGATGGCTAAAAGCGATAGGAATTAAAATTTTCATGAATACATGACAATCATTACTTTTCATACCTATCAATTTTCCTTCATTCATATATGCATGTTTTCCTAAATTCGAATCATAGCCCCAAATTTTTAACCCACTCACAAATTTCACGTTTCTCATCCAATGTGAATGAAAAACTAGCTTTGGGCTTAACTATTTTACCATTTTGTAATTCCTGCAACCACAACTCTCTTCTCCTACAATATTCCTTCATGTCCATTCTAGCTTTTGGATTGTCTTTTGTCTTGCCCTTAACATCCATCATTGTGTTAAACAAATTATCAAAATAGTTTTTCTCAATGTGCATCACATCAAGATTAAGTCGTAGCAGATTGTCCTACCAATACGGCAACTCCCAAAATATAGTTTGTTTGGTCCAATTATGTCCAACACCATATCCAGAAATTCTAGAAGGCGAAACTTCTGTAACTTTAGGTAATTGAGAAACTCTCTCCCAAATTTGATGTCATGTGAGTAATGGAGGTGGAGGGTCACTTTCAATATTATTTTTTCTGAATGCATTTTTTATCTTTCTAAACTCATGGTCCATAGGCCAAAACTGACAATGACAATCTGATACTCTCAAATTACACCTCCCTAAAGAAGCATAAGCGGTCGTTATCAAGTAAAGAACCCAACTTATAGGTTGCGATTGATCCCACGAGAAAAATGGTTTAGACTTTACTTTAACCAATAATTATATTCAATTAGTCAAATTTCTTCCAGAAACAAGTAATTAAAAGGGGGGTTTTGTGAAACAAATTGTAAGAATTCAATAAATAATCAGTAATCTAAAGTCAGTTTTGGTTGTTATCAAGATGAGAGAAATAACTAGGGTATACGTGTTCCCCACAAGCTCATAACGCAGTAATCCTAGTAATAGCAATCATTTCCTAGTGTACTACATGCAAAGTGATAAGTTAGATATCTCTAAATCCTTGGTCTGGCATCTAGAGAATTTCACCCCGCACCTTGGTCCAGCTACGTGTGTATAATTTACTAACCCTTACCTTTACCTCATATTAGACATCATAATCGATGTTTGGCTTAGTTATTACTTCGCACCAATCGACACTAGCCTATTAGATAGTATC
>JAKRZT010016316.1:0-12471 GCA_029582215.1 Solanum sparsipilum
TAAGTAATAGCTACAATAAACATTGTTGCAAAACTTTTGATTTCCTTCCATCATAATTAGCATAAATTAATGATGAATTTTCTACTTGATAAATTAAATTTATCTTATATAAATGAACATTTAGCATATAACTAATTCTCACTATTTGAATGAAACAATATAATATATCGTAGGTGTAAACTTACAGGTATGTAATAAATATCCAGCCTTTCATGTTTAAATATGAGTCATTTAGTTATTATTTCTATAAAAAATTATTGTGTTTTTTATGTTGTGCTTCTCACATGAATGAAAGAATAAGATAATTTTGTTTGGAATGCTAAGAATATTGTCGTCATATATAGTTTCTCAAGCTTTTGATATCTCAGTAATACTCAATAGTGTAACAATATTTATCGTCTTCTTATTTAGCTATTTCTGGGAGGTAAGCATAGAAAAGTTGGTTCAATTAATTTCTTAAATTGTATTTGTGTTATATATAACTTCTCTTGATTTTTTTCTACTAATCGCTACTTTTTAAAGTACATTTGTGTAGGAATCTTGCAGATATCACTATGTACATATTTCAAAATGATTATGAATGTCGAAGCTTTATGACTTTGTTTTCTTTGATAATATCTCTAATTTGTTGATAATGATCATTTCTTAGCAATGATCTTGCCTCTATAGGTTTCCCTTTGACTTTTCTATGTTGGATACCTTTAAATGAGGGATTAATTCAACAATATTTAATTTACGATATGCAAATAAGTCATAAAGAAATGAGAAGAATCATCTATTGATTTTGGATCTCTAATACATAATTATAAATCCTATCAGACTAAGAACATTCTGTCTTCACAAATTTTAACTTCGACTTCTATCCAATCCAAGATCAAATGCATGCGACAACTATCGTCTCCTTTATAATTGTTCAATAATTTAGTGATATGACATTATTTTATTTTATTCCAACTACATAATAATCAAGTCTTCACAATTTATGGATAATAATAAGGTTGTCAAAAAACTGACTTATAATTTAATTGTTCTTGTGAAGGATTAGTATGGATTAAACATGCAACGTACGTATTCAGAACTAGTATATATATATAAATGACTTTAATTTCAAATATATACAATATAATTTTTTGCCTAAAGCAATTCGGATGATATATCAAGATATTTTTTTAAAGAGTATATAGTGTTTACTTGTAGTTATAGTACTAGTATAGCCTAATTTTACTTGCGATACTATTGACCCGAGTTATCAAGTTGAGTCTAGCCTAACAAAGCGTTTTTATAGTACAAGTGAGCACAACAAGCCGAGTCAACTCGTTAGACTTTTCTTCTACCTATATAACTATGGTTCTAGAAAAAAAAAGTAAAATTCATAATAAGTTTTAAATTAGCTATTACTCCCTCCGTCCCAATTTAATAATACACTCGAGCTAACCGACGTGAGACAAATTTTGACACAACTTAGGGGAAGCATAATCTAACAATTGAGCAATTGTAAATGGGGATGTTGCAAGAGTACTGTAACAAAACATAAAAACAAGAAAGAGGGAGTCCAGTTCAACACAGCAAGGCAGTGTAGACCATATATGGATCCATAAGAAATAATGTATGTACATGTCCCCCTTACTTTTGGTAAACGTATGACCTCTAAAATCAATTATTAAGGTCTTATAAGACAACTACAATTTTATATAGCCAATGCCAGTACAAGATTTCGATGGTGACTACTCACTTGTCACTGGTCTCAATCTATCAAATGGTTACTTTTTATATTAAAAAAATGCCCCCAAATAACCAAAGTATATCAATTTTGAGGGATTTGTGTGACTTTTCCCTCTCTCTCTTTTTTTTTTTTGGTTACAATTGCTACAAAACCTTATTTCTTTTCAAGTCACATTTGTACAATTAAATCAGAAGTTACGTATCATAAAAAGTACTACTAACAAAAGAAAAAGGGAAAAAAGTTTCAAGTGGTCGGTTCAATGATTACAGTAAACTTGGAGGTTTATGATATCAAACATATTGATTTAAAAAACATTTGACTTTTTTCATTTCTGAGCCTGTTTTAACTTTATACGAGTCCTTTTTCTTTTTTGTATTCCTGGGGTAAAAGTTTTATCAGTTACTCTATATACTCTTTCTTCCCTAATGTAGATTGCACTTTATCCATTTGGAATATTTCAAAATATTTGGTCACATATTGTTGTACTAATAAAGTTATTCTAGACGACTCACATATTATTAAAATAGAAAAAGGGCATTTGACCCTTCTAGTTACAAAGGACTAGTAAATATTCCTCCATTCGAATTCTAAGAATGAAATCGTTAGGGCGAATTTTATTCTCAAAATTGAACTTCTCAAGCCGAATTTAAATTACTCAAGCAGCACAACATGAGTAATAAAAAAAGGATAAAATCTTTTATACTAAAGAGTAAAGTCAAACTGATAATTGCATGACACGTACTTTTTACACATAATTATCACTTAATCATGATTAAATAATTTATATTTTCACATAATTTTTAAATTGTTATAATTAAATGTAAACACTAAGTATGAGTAAGTATTTAGCATAACATGGTGTGGTGGGTGGGTGGGTGAGTGATAAAATAAAAGATGATTGAACAACGTAGCCTATAACTAGTCATGCGATAAGAAAATAGTGATGAGATAAAATTTATGTATCTTGTTTGGTTGTCATGTTTGGCATACGTTATCTCATTTGTACCGTAGTGATGAAATAAGTTATCGCATATACATGGTAGAGATAAGTTATCTCAGGATAACTTGTTCCCAATTATTTCGCATATATATGGTAGAGATAAGTTATCTCAGGATAACTTGTTCCCAATTATTTCGCATATACATGGTAGAGATAAGTTATCTCAGGATAACTTGTTCCCAATTATTTTACATATACATGATAGAGATAAGTTATCTCAGGATAACTTGTTCCCAATCAAACGCCAAGAGGAAAATAAAAAATGTTATGTGGATGAGGAACAAAGTAAATACTTAAATATCACACACAATTCCCACTTTTCAGTGTCACACTGACATTAGTCCATTCCACCAGTATTTTTATATAATAACACTGACTAGTCCTTATTCTCTGTCATTTACACTACTTGTCTGTCTATCAGCTTCCAAATTCCTCCTCCAACTCTAATGATTTATTCTTTTTCTATACAGTTGAACAGAGAATATTAATGGCACATAATAAAGCAACTTATGGAACTACTACTACTCTGAGCATTGAATCTCCATCACCTCCAACTACACCAAAAGGATCATTGCCTGAAAGAATTCTCAGTAAGATGTTTGGATTTGCTGATTTTTCCAAAAGAAACCATTCTCCATCGCGTAGTGGTAGTGGTACCCCAAGAAATTATCAAGTCGATGAAGAACTTCCATTTGATAGTAGTATTTGTCACTCATCGTATCGTGGTGTTTTCGTTGTTCGTCTTGCTATCATGGTAAGCAACAATACACATAATTTTTTGCTGTTTTAGTTTTGCTTTCCAATTTTTGTTGATTTTGAAAATTGAATCTCGATTTGTTCATCTTTGAGACTGTAAAAGTATTGCTGGATGTTATTATATTAAGTTAAATGATGTGGAGATTGATTCAGATTGTTGATTTGGGATTTTTCTGTATGGTTTTATGCAGGTCATGCTAGCTATTTTGATCGGAATGCTAACTTTATTAACATGGCATTTTACTAGAGTTTACACAACAAAATCACTGAACACACTCGCATTTGGTCTTCGTCATGAGCTTCTGCAGAGACCAATATTAAGGATGTGGAACATTTTGAATTCTACTGTTGAAATAACTACAGCTCAGGTTAAGCTGTCAGAGTATGTAATCAGAAAGTATAGCAAACCTGTTGATCAAGCTCAACAAGTTGAGGTTGTTTCTTTTTTCTCTTGCTCAATTTATTTGGTACTGTTATCTTTTATTAATTTAAAATGTTTGCCCCTCAGCAGCTGTACGAATCCATGAAGGATGTAACCTGGGCTCTGTTTGCTAGTCGGAAAGCTCTGAATTCGTTAACCATCAACTATAAAAATGGTTTTGTTCAGGCTTTCCATAGAGATCACAGGAGTAACAATACATTCTACATATACTCTGATCTTGCCAATTATTCTATAAGTAATACATATGATGTAAATTTGTTATCGTCTCGTCAAGGATGGAATGACCAAACTATACACAACAACATCTCAGCAATTTGGTACCGAGAACCTTTAGATCCTTCAACTGGAGAAAGGAATGGAAAGAGAAGCATAATTCCACCAGATGAGTTGATTAACATTGCTGGTATATCACAAGTACCAGATGGTGCAGCTTCATGGCATGTGGCTGTGAGCAAGTATACAGATTCACCGTTGCTTTCAGCAGCACTGCCAGTTTGGGATCCATCGAATAAAACCATAGTTGCTGTTGTGGGAGTTACTACAGCACTTTATAGTGTAGGTCAATTGATGAAAGAAATTGTTGAGTTCCATAGTGGTCACATTTATTTAACCTCTCAAGAAGGATGGTTGCTCGCTACTTCCACGAATAGCCCTCTCTTGATGAATACTACAAAAGGACCAAAGCTAATGATGGCTATTGATTCTGAAGACCCTGTTATACGATCTGGGGCTGAGTGCTTACAGAAGGAATATGGAAAGAGGCTTCCCCCAAGTCAAGAAGTGCACATAGAGAATGCTAAACTTGGGAACCAGCTCTATTATATTGACTCATTTTACCTGCAGTTAAAGAGACTTCCAATGGTAAATTGTTAGCTTAGCAAACTTCAGTATCATGATTGGATAAGCACGTTCTGGTAATTTGTTGGTGCTTAATGATCTGCAAACTTTGCAGGTAGGAGTTATCATCATTCCAAGGAAATATATAATGGGAAAGGTAGATGAGAGGGCCATCAAGACTCTTGTAATATTGATCTCAGCATCAATATGCATCCTAATCATTGGATGTGTCTGCATCTTCGTACTAACAGATGGAGTGTCAAAGGAAATGAAACTTAGAGCAGAACTGATAAGCCAGTTAGATGCAAGAAGGAAAGCAGAGGCATCGAGCAATTACAAAAGCCAATTTCTAGCGAACATGAGGTGAATATTCATCAGCCCTTTGTTATTAGCTTAATATATTTGTACCTGCATTGGGGGTGTTAGTGCATAAAAAATGAGTTAAATTCCAGCAGTTCTTCAAAAAAATATTCACATTGTTTTATGAAACACACAGCTCATATTAGTAAGTAAAGGCCATTTTCTGAAAAAAAATTATCTGAAATAAAGCTATCAGATGTTAATATTTCCTTTCTATTGGACTGTTTTCTACTTTGAACTCTGATATAGACAATAATAAGTAGTTTACTTCCGCTCTTCTACTCTACATCTTGCCTCATCGAAAGATTCATTCTCAGTTTAAATTTTTAGTTTCTCAAATGTACATTTCTACAGTTACTTCATGCTTTGTTTTTTCACAGTCATGAATTACGAACACCTATGGCTGCAGTTATTGGCTTGCTGGACATTCTTATAAGTGATGGTTTTCTTACAAATGAACAGTATGCAACTATTACTCAAATTCGTAAATGCTCAACTGCCTTGCTTCGGCTTCTAAACAACATTTTGGATCTCAGCAAGGTAAGATGCAAAAGCAAACTAAGGATTGAAAACATTTGTGAACGTTGATATAGTAGAGCACAGTAACAACTCTTTTGATAATACTATTTGAAAGAGCTTACTCTTTGATTGACTAAAGTCACCCTACTGTTCCTCGGAGAAATTATAGCATAGATGAAATGGTAATAGACTATTTAGGGTAATGTTGCAGCTGGCTCAAGCTCATTACTCAAAAGAGTGGTTTTAATTAGACCTGAGAAGAATCATATACTCAATTATGCTACTTTTTTATCAGGTAGAATCTGGAAAACTGGTGTTGGAAGAAACAGAATTTGACTTGGCTCGAGAACTTGAAGGACTTGTTGATATGTTCTCTGTCCAGTGCATTAATCACAATGTTGAGACAGTTCTAGATCTCTCTGGTACATCCATTGTTCTGCTTACGAGTTGATTTTGAGACTCTTCACATTGTTTTCTGAATATATTGTTTTCTCATGTTTCTATCTGCAGATGATATGCCAAAATTAGTTAAAGGAGACTCTGCCAGAGTTGTTCAAATTTTCGCAAATCTAATTAGCAATTCCCTCAAGTTCACAACCTGTAAGTGCAACTTTTTAATAAATATATTTTCAAGTCTTTCTATTTGTCCTCATAATTGGTAAAGCCCTTGCAAGAATCAAACAGAGTGATTCTACTGACCCTATATAAGTACTCATAAAACGAAGAGATTAGGATCATGATTTTGGTGATTTTAATATGAGAAATACCATACAGCCGGCTACATCATTCTTCGCGGATGGTGTGGAAGTGCTCGTGGAGGGAATTTTCCACTTAATCAGAAAGACTCTTGGTCTGCACCTAAAGTGAAGTTGAAGCGACAAGAAAGCCAGGGCAAAAAATTCTCCAAGAAAGATAACAAAATAATCCTGTGGTTTGAAGTTGAGGACTCTGGTTGTGGTAAGATCACAAATCCAAAATAGCCATAAAGTTTACCAGTTAACTTATTTTCCCACTTTCTGCTACTGCATATTAACTCTCTTTCTCTCTATCTCTGGATTTTCCCTTTTTGTTGCTCTAGGAATTGATCCAAGTAAATGGGAATCTGTATTTGAAAGTTTTGAGCAAGCCGATCCTTCAACCACTCGCTTGTAAGAAGTTCACTTCATTGTCATCTATGGATAAACTTTTTTAGTTAAACAACAGCATACATGCATGAATGAATGAATTTACTTCCTGCACAACTTAAAAGCTAGTTAGTATCTGGAAAGAAAAAACTCATCGTTTGATTATGTTCATACTCAGGCATGGTGGGACTGGCCTTGGACTATGCATTGTACGTACCCTGGTGAGTTGAATTTTTTTTCAAGCTTTAACTTATGATTTTCTAAGACTTGATGTGGTCCTAAGCCCCTTACAAAGTAAAGGATGGCATGAACAACAACTCTCTAAGCAAAGTTCCACTGTCCATCATTTCTGAAAAATTTCCCCTTGGAATAGGCTTTAAGCATAAAAGTGGAGATATATTGACTGCTTTGGCAGTGTCTAACGATGATAGGATGATATACAGGTTAACAAAATGGGTGGAGAGATTAAAGTTGTAAAGAAAAATGGACTAGGGACAGTGATGCAACTATGCCTTCAACTAAACTGTCCTGCCGAAGTCGCTGGGCAGCACTGCCAGTTTAGTTTTGAGGAACATAAAATGAGGGTAAGTAAAACTTCATGGGCTAAATGTATTCATTCAACTCACAGATTCACTTGAATGCTAGAGTACTACAGGTGTTATTATCATTCTTTGTGGATTCAGTAGTCTCTAATCTTGTATAATGTGGTATTTACATCCATCAGGTGTTGCTTGCACTCAATGGAAAAATGGGTCGAGTGATAATGTCCCAATGGTTAAAGAGAAATGGGGTGCATACTTGGGGAGCATCTGACTGGAATGAGCTCACTCAAATTCTTAAGGGTATTTCTATATCCAAAGGCTATTTGCAAGACACACCTTGTGAATGCTTAGATCCTGAAGATTTGAGCATTCAAGATCCTAATGCCTCATCACCTTTTGTCATAGTTGTTGACATTGGCATCCTTGACTTGAGCACAAGTATATGGAAGGAGCAGCTAAATTTTCTTGATAAATACCATGGCAGAGCAAAGTTTGCATGGATTCTTTACCATGATACATCGAGTACCATCAAGATGGAACTCCGAAGAAGGAGACACCTACTTATGGTCAATAGACCACTATATAAGGGGAAAATGATTCAGATTTTAGAAGCTATTATAAAAGAAAAAACTCTTGAGCTGCAGTCGTTTGGTAATGCACCAGCAGAAGGAGATTCACATGAATGCCTTGAAATTGATCCTAACCACTCTGATATCGCCTGCTCGGATGATTCTGACAAGTCAGATAATGGAAATGACAAATGTGCAAATGCATTCCTTTCTGAAAAAAAGAGGGACGAAAATTTTGTCAAAGCCTCTCTTTCACATTATGGGACCTTAAACAACTATTTCATTGACTTCAATAGCGTAGATGTTGAAGAAAATGCTCCTGACAGGACTCATCTGGGACAAACTAGGGATGGAGAAAATAATTTAACAAGCACCGCCACCAAAGAGGTCACAAATGCCTGCTCAAATAAGGTAGCAGGGCAGAAATCTCTAGCAGGTTTATGTATACTGCTTGCTGAGGATACCCCAGTTCTGCAAAGAGTCGCTACAATAATGCTGGAAAAATTGGGAGCTAAAGTGGTTGTTGTAGGAGATGGACTACAGGCAGTGGAAGCACTGAAACCCGTGCTTAATTCAGATGAATGTAGAAATGAATCTCTTCAGGAAGATGATAATACAATTACTTCCCAAGCTGAAGGCTCTTATTCCCTTCCTTATGACTTGATCCTCATGGATTGTCAAGTAAGTCAAGCATGAATTTACGGTTATAAGAAATTGCTGTGTGTTTGCTAATATAATTGCTTCTTAACAGATGCCGAAGATGGATGGTTATGAAGCAACAAAGGCAATTAGAAGATCAGAAATGGGAACAGGAACACACATTCCCATTGTTGCACTGACAGCTCATGCAATGTCATCAGATGAAGCAAAATGCTTACAGGTTGGTATGGATGCTTATTTAACCAAGCCCATAGACAGCAAGTTGATGGTTTCCACCATTCTTTCCTTGACTAAAAGAAAAGCCTAACCATCATACCTCTTTATCAAAAAACGGAAGAAAGAAAGAAACAAACAAACAAAATGGAAGAGCTCAGAAAACTCATGAGCTTAAAGCAGAGTTTTAATTAGCAATAGTTTTGCAATCTGTACAGGAAACTAACTTTGTATCTGTTCTACAGCTTATGCAAAAATTTCAATAAGTTTTGCAGATTTTTTATTAGAATAAGTATGGCAATCTGTACAGGAAATGTCTGTATCACTAATTTTGCATCTGTTATAGTTTATGCAAAAGTTTGTAATAAGCATCGAAAACTAACTAGAACTAGTAATGGATGGATTTAGAGAATTAGATCGGAAAGAGGTCAACTTAGGGGGTAGCAACATAGATCTGCACAAGGGGCAGGTGACGTGTCCATCGTTCACCCAAGTATCAAGGCATCCCCTGTGGAAGACATGGTTGCAGGTGATGAGCTCTCTGACCTCCTCATCTAGCTCCATGGATTCAAGGCAGATCGAGCATCCCTTCACTGATTGGCCGCATTTCCGGCGGCGGCAGAGGAGGTAATCGCTGTAGAGGAGTATGGGGACTTTGAGCTTGACGGCGGCGGTGGCGACCTCGATTGGAACGGTGACAAGGGAAGGGCAAGTGCCGTCTAATAGAAGGATGTAACTATTAGGGTTGTAGCTTGAATCCGCGTCGTCTTCTTCGGGGGGAGGTTTGCAGAGACCCAGCCGAGTAAGGAAAACAATCACCATTAATTTCAGATATCTCCATAAGAATGCCAATTTTGGTAATTCAATCACATGGAATAGGAACCCCATCACTCACAAAAAGAGTAAAGTATTTCTTAGTGGAAAAACACAAGTAACATCTCTTTCCTAAATATATATAATGGCTACTACTGGGTTTCTCATATTAATAAAAAAAAATTTTAAAAAATACATATATATATATTTAATTTTGAAAATAATGATAAAAAAAGTTTGCCACTTCTTAGAATAAAATAATAATATAAGTTTTGAAGAATTAACATAGTAAATAGGTGTTCATTCAATTGATTAAATTAAAAATGGCTGATAAATATATAATATATATGATTAATTAATATATGATCTATGTATATTCGATAGAAAAAGTGAAAAGTAAATTTATCGGACTATCTATATGAATATCCCAATTTTTTTATATAACTAAAATATTTTTTGTTGAATTATTATATCAAAGTAAATGAAAACCTTCTCTTTTATACATGACGGACACTTCAAATTCTTTGTGTAGAATGAATTAATGAATTCAAATATGGAGATCATCTACCCTAACAAAGGAACACCAACTCATGCTTTTAACATTATAGTAGAAGTCATCTGTGAAGAAAATTACAAAGTATAAAAAATAACAAAATATTTTTTAAAATATTGAAAACAAAGTGCCATAAAGACATTATATGTGATATCCAACTATTGTATCAACAATAATAAACAAATTAAAATAAATGTTAGAGATGTAAAATTGTAAATTCTTGTAGTTTTCATTTTTATAATGGAATATTTTAAAATATCATTTTATACTTCCTCCAAGTACATAAATAATATCACATCACATCTTTAGCTGTAAATTATATGTTAAATTTTATGTATTGCCTTTTTATCTATAAAAATTATAATCACAATACGTTATAAGAATAAATCAATTAATAAAAATTCATAGCCTTTCAAAATTCTAGAATTAATGAAAATTCTAAATTTTCGGTTACTATTATGGCATATGCAAAAGTTAGCTAATTTCTAAACGTTCTTTAACGTGTAAATTACAAATTCAATCTCGTCTTGAACCTTCTAGACAGCAGGGGGCGGGTATAGGGGTGGGAAGATGAATGATCCAAATTCCTTTGGCAAAAGAAAATTACTCTATATATAAGGTTTTTTTTAGGCTTAAGTCATCAGCGACACTTAAAGTTATCCGCATAATTCACATAGACACCTAAATTGAGGCTTGTACCTATTGAACACCTCTATCCTCTCGAATTTGAACCATTTGAACATTTTCTACCTACATGGCAGTTTGAGTGTGATTCACGGACAAGGAGCGCGTGAAAGCGTCTAAATTAGACTTTTTTAAAATAAAAAAATCTCCGCCACCTTACCACCAAGTAGCAGCTACCGTCGCCGCCGGAATCATACACCAGTGTACTCTTCTTCTTCCCTTTTTATTCAGCCATCATATCATTTTATTTTATCATATTTTTCATTATCACATCCATTTCTTCCTTTTTTTTGAGGAACCACCACCACCTTTGCCATTAAAGCTGCTACTTGTTCATTTTTTTCTTCAAATCTAGAATGATTAAAAATTTCTTTCTTTTCCCTTTTTTTTGGATCTTTGCCATATTGTTGATTTATGGAAGCAAACAAACTTACAAATTTGTAATTTAACTCTTATTTTGTGAGACTTATGGCGGGGCAAAAGGAATTTGAAAGACTTATTCGGATCCTGCCGGCTGGTGACGATGAATTTGTCACTCATACAAGGCTACTCCTCGCAGGAGAAAGAAGAACAAGAACAAAAACCCAGTACGACAAGGAAAATGATGAAGTTCCACATAATCGTTACAAATTCTATTTTAATTCTAACATTTCTTCATCTTCCGAGCTCTCTCGTCTATCATTGACGCTTTTTCAAAGTGAATTTCTCTAATTTACTCTTCTTTTTACCATTGAAGCAACAAAAAAATACTCTAAATGGATGTCCATGGACGGGATGTGGGATAGCAGGGGATGGGTTTTGGTGGGTGCATCAGTCGGAATTAGAGATTATTTTAATATTTTTTAATAGTAAGTAATTTTCTTTTTCCTTCACATTATAATAGTTTTTAAAATAATTTTTTTTAATCTAAATAACACATGTCATTATTTAATTTGTCAAACTGTCATGTCACCGCGAGTGTATTTCACTCATTTTATATTTTTAGCTGATAGTCTAAAAAATGTTTAAATGGTTCAAATTTGAAGGGATAGAGGTGTTCAATAGGTACAAGCCTCAATTCACGTGTCTAAGTGAATTATGCGGACAATTTTAAGTGTCTGTCGATGACTTAAGCCTTTTTTTAATTTTTATGTACATATATAGATTTGAATCTCCTAACAAAATAAGACGTTGACTCAATCATTTGAAGGGATAGAGGTGTTCAATAGGTACAAGCCTCAATTCAGGTGTCTAAGTGAATTATGCGGACAATTTTAAGTGTCTGTCGATGACTTAAGCCTTTTTTTAATTTTTATGTACATATATAGATTTGAATCTCCTAACAAAATAAGACGTTGACTCAATCATTTGAAGGGATAGAGGTGTTCAATAGGTACAAGCCTCAATTCAGGTGTCTAAGTGAATTATGCGGACAATTTTAAGTGTCTGTCGATGACTTAAGCCTTTTTTTAATTTTTATGTACATATATAGATTTGAATCTCCTAACAAAATAAGACGTTGACTCAATCATTTGAAGGGATAGAGGTGTTCAATAGGTACAAGCCTCAATTCAGGTGTCTAAGTGAATTATGCGGACAATTTTAAGTGTCTGTCGATGACTTAAGCCTTTTTTTAATTTTTATGTACATATATAGATTTGAATCTCCTAACAAAATAAGACGTTGACTCAATCATT
>JAKRZT010016317.1:0-17351 GCA_029582215.1 Solanum sparsipilum
AAACTTTAAAAGTATAAAAGTTTAAATTTCATACTTTAAAAGTTTGAAAATTTAAATTTCAAATTTTAAAACTATAAAAGTTTAAATTTCACACTTTAAAAGTTTGAAAATTTAAATTTCAAACTTTGAAACTATAAAAGTTTAAATTTCACACTTTAAAAGTTTGAAAATTTAAATTTTAAACTTTAAAAGTATAAAAGTTTAAATTTCATACTTTAAAAGTTTGAAAATTTAAATTTCAAATTTTAAAACTATAAAAGTTTAAATTTCACACTTTAAAAGTTTGAAAATTTAAATTTCAAACTTTGAAACTATAAAAGTTTAAATTTCACACTTTAAAAGTTTGAAAATTTAAATTTTAAACTTTAAAAGTATAAAAGTTTAAATTTCATACTTTAAAAGTTTGAAAATTTAAATTTCAAATTTTAAAACTATAAAAGTTTAAATTTCACACTTTAAAAGTTTGAAAATTTAAATTTCAAACTTTGAAACTATAAAAGTTTAAATTTCACACTTTAAAAGTTTGAAAATTTAAATTTTAAACTTTAAAAGTATAAAAGTTTAAATTTCATACTTTAAAAGTTTGAAAATTTAAATTTCAAATTTTAAAACTATAAAAGTTTAAATTTCACACTTTAAAAGTTTGAAAATTTAAATTTCAAACTTTGAAACTATAAAAGTTTAAATTTCACACTTTACAAGTTTAAAAATTTAAATTTTAAACTTTAAAAGTATAAAAGTTTAGTTCACACTTTAAAAGTTTGAAAATTTAAATTTCAAACTTTTAAAGTATAAATTTCAAATTTTCAAACTTTAAAAGTTATAAAAGTTTAAATTTTAAATTTTAAAAGTATAAATTTCAAACTTTAAAAGTAATAAAAGTTGAAGACAATAATAATAAAAATAAAAGGCGAATAGCCTATAGTTTTATTAATATTAATTAAATAGTACAATTTGAGTTACAAAATATTAGTGGAGTATTAAAAGATTTAATCTACTCAGCCACCTTCTAGAAATGATTCTGTTTGAATTAGACCTCGAATTATCATACTCATACTAATAGAGACATTTAAATTTAATAGTTTATGCTACCAAAGAAATCTTTTCTTAAATCATTTAACATTTCTCTAGTAACATGATCTGGAATTGGTTGATTAGATAGTTCATCCAATGCATCAATGCCGTCGTTACTAAAATCTTGCATCATGTCATCAATATTATTTTCAAATTTGGTCGGTAAAGCTGGACGACCATAACTCCTTCTCTCGCCATTAATCCAATCTCTAAATAGTATCGATCTCTCCAAGCTATCTGTTGTTAATGAATATCTATGCTCTCCAATTTGAAATCTTGCTGCACTAAAAGCGCCTTCCAAAGCTATTGAAGATGCTTGAATAGCTAACACATCTCGAGCAACCGGTTGATGTTTTGGAAATTCCTTGCCGCGATTGCTCCACCATTCTAGAAGATCAGTAGTAGGTTCTGTATTTTGATTAATATATGCATCAAAAGCATTTCTATCATTATGAGAAAGTTCAAGATAACAATCTATCATATCATCAAGATCATCTTCATTATATCTACACCTAGAACTTTGAGGTTCTTCATTACGTACATTCATTCTATTAGAATTATACAAGTCATACAATTTTCTAGCTTCAATTTTTATACTATCTTTAACTTCTTGACAACTAGGTGTTTCATCATCTTTAATACCCAAATTAAAATATATTTTATCAACCATTCGTGATGCACCTTCATTTTTGTAATGTGGGTTTAACAAACAAGCGGTTAAATAAATTTGAGGAATAGAAATAAAATATTTTTAAAATTTTTCAATCATTTTCTTAATAGATTCTTCAAATTATGATTTATTTTTGAATTTATAAAATTTACTAGAAATAACACAAATATTAGGTAAAACAGAGCAAATATTTGGATAATAAAGTGTAGAGTTTTTATTTTTTTTGTAGTTAAATAAAAAACTTTTAAGAATTCTATGAGTTCTTTTACGTCATTCCAATCATTATCATCAAGTCTATAGGTTATATTTGAATTATGAGCATTCCAAACCATTTGTAAAGGTTTCCTATATTCATAAGCGACTTGAAGCATTTCAAATAAAGAATTTCATCTAGTACACACTGATTTTGGAATTTTTCTAGGTGGAAGATTAAATTCACGATAACGATTTTCAAAATCTCTACGTCTAGACTTAACTTGACATTTAAAAATAAAATGACATGCAGTTTCAACTTTTATGCAACCATCATTATACATTGTGTTGTGCCGTAATTTAACTATCCTTAGCAAAATCACTTTTTGAAATGTTTCAAGTATAAAACATTTTAAGAAAAATACTTAGAAAAGAGTTGCCACTTAATTTTTTTAAAGAAATTAAGAAAACTTATAATTTTCAAAGATTTAAACAGAAAAAAAAAATCATTTGAAAATACCATAGAGGGTTTGGGGTTCAATTTACACTTTGAAACAACACCAATTTAGAAACAACATAGAAAATTGTCTATTTCTACCGAGACGAATGAAGAATCAAGAGCGGAGTGGATGTCCAGTTAGGCATTTGCTTCTTTGGCTCATTGTGTAGTATGACTGACGTCTCAATCATCTCTTCAAACACAATATCACCTTCTTTGAACAAATTTTTGATTCCTTCCCCTAGACCATTTTGCATTGGAAAAAGCTTGATCGATCTTCAGCTTGTTCTGACCCTCCTTTGGCACTAAAGCGAAAGCTTGATGAGGTGCCATGATCCCAAATTCAGATTTCTCCCTTTTGGTTGGAGAAACTACAATTTTCTCAAGTTTCTCAAGGTTGGCTGAAATTATAACTTTCTCCACATTCAAATATTCTTGGACTTCAACCATATTAATAGTCACTCATCCATGATTCGGCATGGGGTTACTATTGACATTAGGAGTGGTCGTCTGAAGAGTGACGACCTTTTGATCTATCAAGTCTTGAATTTTATGCTTCAAGTCGATACAATCCTCAGTATTATGCCCAACACTTCCTGAATGGTAAGCACAGTGAAGATCAGGTCTATAAAACTTGGAGTTGACATTGATGTTTTTTGGATTAATTGTATGTATCATGCCAGCTGATTGCAATCTCTCAAAAAGTTTTGTCGACTCTCAATCAAGGGGGTAAAGACTCTAGAAGGTTTCTTTTCAAGATTTAGGCAAAGAGGATCGTAATTATTTCCTGGATGTGAAGGTACTTGACGGTAGTTTGAAAGATTTTGGTGAGTTGGTACTGGCGTTTGGAAATTTGGATATTGTGGAGCTCGTTAGCTAGGAGGGGTGTTTTGGTATTGCTGAGGTGGAGTTTGGTAACTTGATTGGATATTCGAACAATTAACTGATGGAGTTTGGTAATATGGATGGATATTTCGGTAATGTGGAAATGGAGTCTGGTTAACAAGAGATGGAATTTGGTAACTCGCACGTGGAGTTTGGTAATTATTAGGTAAAATTTGGTAACTCGATGGCGGAGCTTGATAATTAGGAGGTGGGATTTGGTAACTTGGTGGTGGAGTTTGATAACTTGATTGGGTATAGCAAGCTGGATATGAATTTTGTAGAGCTCAAGGATAACCTTTGTAAGGTGAGGATTTTCTGAAGTGTCCTTTTCTATTAGATGCGCATGAAATAGAAGATACATCATCTCTCTTCTTTTTCAACAATCCTGGAGATTCAGTTGGGGCGGCAATGCGAGAAATCTTTCTGATTTTAATCCCATCTTCGATAGCATCACCTACCTTGACTATCTTTGTAAATTTTGCTCCAATGAGCAGCATTATACTGTCATAATACTCTGGCTCTTGAATACGTATGAACACTTCAACGATCTCCTTATCAGACATGAGAGGTCGAACCCGGGCATCCTCTTTCCTCCACCTATATGCATATTCACGATAGCTTTCAGTGGATTTCTGCTTAATTCTCTCCAAAGAATAGCGATTAGGAATGATCTCCACATTGTAAGCGAACCGTTCGACAAAATCTTTAGCTAGTGCATTCCAGCTAGACCACTGCCTTATATCATGTGAAGTAAACCATTCAAGGGACATTTTAACAAGTATCACCTAGAAATGCATAGATCATGGAAACATGCTATTAAACACTGAAATCTAGAAGAAAAAAATCAAGCTTAATCAAACAGTTCTAGGCATAAATCAAACACAAAAGACACATTTCATGCCTTAACAATTAAAGCGTCGACTCCAAACCCAAACGACCAATTAGCAGACGTCAACAGTAGATCAAGAAAGAATAAGATCAATTTGATATAAAAAAAAACAGCTTAAAAAAGATCAATAACACAACGTATTTCATCAGCAAGAAGAGTAACACTTAGCCATATTCAAATGTTAAAACCATAACTTTGTATCCTCATCAAGGAAATCAGAAAATAAGCAGCGGCAACATGCTCACAAAAATTGAAAATTTCAAAACAACAAAAAAAACTTAGCAAAGGGAAATGGATATTACCTCTTCCGAGAGAACTAGGACGGCAAGAAGAGCGATTCCACCACTCTCTTCGAATACTAAGGGCAAACTAAGAAAATCCGAGCAACGATCTTCTCAGAACTTAGAATCGAAAGACTAGATATAAAAATTTTAAGCAAAGAAGTGACTATTGCTTCAAAACCAAACTCAAAATCGTTCAAAGTCCAATTTCCAAACTCCTTCTATCACTTGAATGTAAAAGATTATTTATAGGGGAAGTTGGGGTCATTGAGGGAGGGGAATCCGTTGGAGAAATCCAAAACATTGAATTCCTTCCCTCTTTTCAAAGGAAAACAGTGGAAGAGGATTGGAAATCCTTGAAAAGGGGGAAAAGGGACGGGATGATTTGATCGGTTAGATTGCTAGGGTTATGGGTTCTGCAGGCTAGTTGGACGAGATTTCTGGATTTGTTGGGATTTCTGAGTTGCGTCTGGAAGAAGAAGAACGGGGTGGGGTCGTCTGATTTAGTGAAGGAAGAAGAAGATGCAGGGGTCGCGTACTGGTATTGTATGTGTGTATTGTGGGTTGTACGTATGTGAATATTGTTGCTGTTAAAAGGAATGTGCTGGGTTATTGTGGGTATATGGAAATCGGAGTGGGCTGCTAATTAGTATTTGTTGATTGGGCTGATGTGTTTGGTGGAAGAGGCAGTAATGGGCTACTGGATACCAAGAGGCCCAAAGCTTGGTCTTAAAGAAGTGGGTTTAGGATAAAACTAAATTGTGGTTGGGAATCAAATTTAAGGTTTGACCATACAAATTTAAATTATAGTCAATTGGAATTTTAAAAACATAGCCAAACTTAGTTAAGAATTAATACAATTAATTTACGAGTTTCTTAATCTTAACAAAATAAAATAATTAATTTAACTATAAACTAGATAATTTAAAATTATAACCATAATTTTAAACTAACTAATTCAATAAAAATAAAATCTTTTTGAGATGATTTTTTTTTTTGAATATTTATAAAATATACTAATTATATATAATTATATAGAGCATATATATTATCTAAAAATTATAAAAAATGACAAACTATTTAAAATGACTTGCAAACTATATTATTATTTTTTTGGAAATTTTATAAAACTAATTATTTTAAATCGTTAGAAATTGAAGAAGCTCGGAAATTAATTATATTGTGAAGGGTCAAAATTGGTGTCAACACATTGTTATACCATCTCTAACAATCAAATTATATATGTGTGCAACACATCTAATATAAAAACCATCAATATAAACGGGGCAAAGAGACGATTTTAGTATTTCAACAACAGATGTATTATTAGAAGCATTATCTAAGGTGACACTAATTATTTTATCACAAATTTCATAGTTTTGTAAAACATCTATAATTGTTTAAGCTATATAACTACCGATTTTATGCATTTCACAACATTTATAACCTAAAATTCTTTTTTGCATAATCCAATTTTCATCGATCCAATGTGCAGTAATAGTGAAATACTCATTACCATTTACACTACTGCCCATATAAGAAGTAATAGCTATTTTACAATTATTATAATAAAATAAACAACGAAGATATTGAAAATGTTGAGCTTGATAATCAAAGATAGCCTTTTAATTGTATTTCTAGTAAAACCTTTAAAATGTGGATTATACACAATTTGAATATAATGAATAAAATTGGGATTTTCAGCAAAACTAAATGGCAAACCCATAACAACAATCATTTTAGCTAATTATTCAAGATCTTTTTCTCTTCTATATAACCGTTGTATACTAGAGCCGGAAACATTAGAAGGATTTAATTGTGTGTAACATCCGGTAAGTTGAAACAACTATGAAGAGGCTTAAAAATCGAAAATAGTCATTTTTGGAAAAAAATTCAAAATCTGGAAATTTGACTAAGTGTGGGAAATCAGTGAGTTTTGTCCAACTTTGAGCAGTCATAACTCCTAGATCAGGATGATTTAGGAGTAGTTCCAGTTATGTTTGGAAATCCCTTGGAATGATCTTTCCAACGCCGCCAAGTTTGCTCGATTCCGAGTTCGTATGAGCGAGTTATGCCCTTTGAAAGTTGAGCAGTTAGCAGGGAATCCGTCCAGAAATTTTAAGGGCAATTTGGTCTTTTCCCTAGTTTTTCTTTTGGGGTTATATTGTGTGTTAGGCTGATTTTTGGATCATTTTTATCCCATTTTAAAAGAGGGAAAGGTAGGGCTTGAGAGTGAAGAAGAGAAGAAGAAGAGAAGAAGAGGAGAAGAAGAGGAGAAAGAGGAGATCAAGCAAGTTTCCGTCGTGGATATCGTCGGGGGTGATCCCCACTAGGTATGTGAGTTCTTAGTGTTGGGTTGATCCTTTCCCCCACACACCAAACTCATTTTTATTATTGAGAAAAGATTGGATATGTTGTTTAAGTTGTTGGGTTGTGTTGTTGATGTTGTTGATTGTGTTGTTGAAATTCTTGTTGGTTGTGGGACATGATTTGGTTGTGTTTTTGAGTTGAATCTAGTGTATGTTGAGGGTTTTTATGATCCTTAGTGTTTGGGGTTGAAACCATTGAAGGGAAGGGAGGTTTAGAGTTGGAAAAGGAAGGAGAAAAGTCAAGTTTTCGGGGAAAAGGGTTGGGGCGTCGCGCCAGCCAGCGCGCCCCAAAAGGGACTCTGAGGTCCATCCCTTGGGGCGCCGCCCCTACCAGAGCCCCAACCAGACCCCTCTGAAGTTTGAGGTCTGGCGCTCCGCGCCTCTCAGAGCGCCAAGAGCGTCAAGTTTTCCCATTCCTTCCCCAATTTCTCATGCATGTTCCTAGGTATTGTACCTATGTTTTATAGTTGTTTCCAACACTCTAAGGTACATTTAGACATCCCGAATTCATCCATAAACATGTGATCATATACCTTGAATCCATAGTTCAATCCAAGGCAAGTTAGGATCGAAGTTAAAGTGAAGTTAGAGTCAAGTCAAGCAAAGTTAAGAAGTAAGTCCAAGCAAGTCCTCCAAGCTTTTCAAGAGTCGTTATTGAACGTTTTAACTTCGTTTCAAGTTTCAAACTCAAGCAAGAGTGTCGAGTTCCAAGTTAAGTAAAGAGTCTCGAGTTTCAAGTTAAGTCAAGAGCATAAAGTTGAGTCCTTTTCTCAAAAGCTACTAGGGAACTAAGTATTCCCAAAGAGGTGTGTAAATGTTTTTTTACATTTGAGTGAGAAGGGAACCATGTTTTCCAAAAGAGCTTATTTGGCTAAGTTTTGAGCAATTATCTCCATTAAAGAAAGATGTGTTTAAAAACACTTATGAGCCAAATTATTTTTGGGAGTAGTATTGAGCACCGAATTGGGGACACGAATTCATATTAACTCAACTCTCCATAAGAACCATGCGCCAACATGGGACTTGACGTATCATTCTTTTTAGATGATCACGTAAGATTAGGCTAGTGGATCCACTAAGCAAAAGTAAGGTCCTATATCACGGCAAGGTATAGGATGGTCCTTGGGCAACGTGAGGTAAAACGTTGTACCACCACTAGGGCTTATAGTGGTGGTTGTCGGTTAAAGAATCTCCTACTAAAGTTATACTACTTTTATATAAATAAAGTTGAGTTGTTATTGCTTTAATCATTAACGAACTAAGTTGTTTGCAATGTTTTAAAAGCTTTATATATCGCATGTGTCTTATTGCCTTATATATATATATTGAGTTCAGTTAAGTTATTCTTGAGTCGTACAGGGCCAAGGTAAGTGTACTCTTGTATTCTTTTCAAGCTTAAGTCGTGGTTTAGCTTTCCAGCTCGCATATTCGTACATTCCATGTACTGATGTCAGTTGGCCTGCATCTTATTATGATGCAGACACATGTACCCCGGATCAGCATCCTGCACGTCGTTGATCCAGCTGAGCCCTCCAGAGTTAGTGGTGAGCCTCCTTACTTTTCAGAGGACTCGGTTGATTTGTATTCTTAAGTTTTATTTTATTAGGATGTGTGGGGTCTTGTCCCAACATCCATCTCAGTATTTTAGAGGCTTCATAGACAGTAAGTCAGTTAGTTTTGAGTCTCTCATCTATGTATATATGTATATATCCTATTTCGAGATTCGAGTTGCCTTTGTGGCTAGATTTTATAAGTAAGTTGTTTGTTAACTTACATTTGCATTAAGGTATTCTGTTGAGTTAGGTTTCCGCTGAGTTAAGAAAGCCAGGCCAAGGGTTCACTTGGGGCCAAAAATGGTCTTCGGGTGTCGGTCCTGCCCAGGGTGTAGGCTTGGGGCGTGACATTGTGTTTGAACCATATTAGAGCGCCCTACTCCTATAGTTTCAAGAAGGGTGGTACCATTCTTTTTAGCTTCGGCTACAGCTTTAGCATGCAAAAATTCATTTTTACAACATGACATTACATGATTACTCATATGTCCCGTCCCACCCTGTTTTCATATAGTTTTATGATTCATTCTATGTTTACATTTATTACAAATAGCTTGTGTTTTATCTTCATTCTGAGTCATAAATTGCCACACAACTGATTTTTTAGCACATTCTACCTTAGGCCTAGGATGTACGGGGAAAACGGGAGCAGGACAACGAAAGGGAGTGGGACTAGGAGCGGGAGGGGGAGAGGGACTGGGAGTGAGAGTAGTAACCGTAACTGGCTCAGTTTCATCATCATCATTATCAAAATTATCATTATTATCATTAACATTATCATGTTCATCATCTTCAGGTAATTCCTTATCAAAATTACCAAATCTTCTTTGTAAATGTTCATGATAAGGATCTAATCCACTATTACTATCAATATTAAAAACAATTTCATTAACATGCGTATAATTTTCCGTATTTATTCTTAATTGAGAAGATTTTCTAGTTTTAAATTTAGAAGTACTACCGATTTTTTTTATTTTTCTTGTATTTTGAGTTTCATAAATTAATGAACGAATCAACTATGATTGTTTTACCCTTGTCAACATTGTTTTTACCGGTATTCATATTCAAATATAAAAAAGTGAGTAAACTATATATAATACGAAAACATAATGCAAAGTTGTAAACAAATAAATAACTAAATTAGTAGAGACTAGAGACTAATTACTCACAAAATAAATAACTAAATGAAAAGTGAGTTGGAACGAATGTACCAAACGTCTACTTAAAAAAGTAGACGTGTATGACTGAAAGCTGAAAATTGAAAGTTGAATTTTGAAGCTCCAAAGACCAAATTCGTAATCCACCAAATTTTTCAAACTAATATTAAATTCGTAATTTAAAAGAGAATAAGAGATTAGAGACTTGAGATTTTTGAGAGTTGTTGAGAGAGTAGAAGATAATATTTTTGTGAGTGAAAAGAATGAAAGATTGGGGGTATTTATAGTTAAAAAAAGATGGATAAAAATGTAGTTTTTAGAAGTTTGGGGTATTAAAAAAAGTTTGGGGGTGTAGGGGGGTGTTTTGGGGAGTTATGGGGTGAAAGAGCCGTTGGGTGGGGCCCAATACCCATTGCCCAACGACTATTTTTCAGTTTTTTTTTATAAAAAGGATGAATCGGACCGGACCGGGACGGACCGGGATCGGAACCGGTATTTATCGGACCGGGACTAACCAGTAAAACCCGGTTTCCGTCCCGTTACCCCTCCCGGACCCCCTAGACAACGGCCCTAACCGGTACAAGTCAGAACGAAACCGAACCGGTAACGGACCGGGACGGAACCGGCACCTCCCGGTTTCGTTGCCAGACTTACTTATTACTTCTTATTTTTGACCCTCACTTATTACTCACTACAGTCATTCGACCACTTTTCTTTTTCAACGAAATGTAATTTTCTTCCCTTTCTTATTCCAGTCATTAAAGGGCTGCTTCTTCTCTTCCTTCTTTTTCTTCATTATACACTATTTATATTTTGTTAATTTTTTTTTATCACCTATAAAATTACGTAAAATTAGACAAATATCCACTAAGTCAAAATTTTACGTAACTTTATAGGTAACAAAAAAAATCAACAAAAATTTCTTATCCAAAATAATTCTATTACTATTTATTACGAAAAATGATAATTCGGCCTTATATGTTGCAGGCGAAGTGTAGGAAATTGTTTTGGACATTATTCAATTATTTACTTATTAATGTTTTGTTTTGTTAATTAGGGATTGGTTGATGTCATTTGAATTCACATTCATCATAAAGTGTTTGTTCTCTTTTGTCAAAGTTATTTCTTTTTCAAGATCACAAAGATTATTTAAAGTTTAAACCACAATACATGGGTGCAGAAAATCCTTTTTATTTACAATCAAATTCATTGGATTTTCATCTTGCTCATAATCCTAAAATATGGTAATTTTCTTACATCAAACATTTAGGATTAGTAAATGATCTTAAATAAGTGAATAATTACCTCTTAATTTAAAAATATGGAGATAGTTGCCTATTAGTTTTTAAAAAACATCGTGATATATAATATCATTTTATTGTTAAAAAGATAAATATGAATCAATTCGAGTGAATAATGTATCAAAAAACTTAAAATATCAAAAGAAATTCATATTTGAAATTTGAAATTGCTTAGAGGAGATTTAAGTTAATCGAAATCGAAAAAAAGAATTTAACTCATTGAGGAAGATGAAATGTTGCAATGTATACTATAAATAATGCTTATGAATTTATATACATCATTGATACATAATTATACATCATTTATACATGCTTATATACTATTTATACCATGTCGATACATTACATAACTATTTATATAATTATAATACGTTACATATATATATCATTCCCTCTGTTCAACAATAATTGTCCACTATTATCTTGACACATAAATTAAGAAGTAGTAAACAAGGGTAAAATAGACCTAAAATTGTAAATTATTCATTGATTTTATAAACTGGATATATATTATTGGACATCTCAAAATAGTATAATAGACAAGTAAAGATAATAGACAAAGGGAGTTTCTATAAAATTTAGGGAAAATTATGCAGAATAACAAACATTTAGCTTATATTAGGTAATATAGCTACAATTTAAAAAAAATATAATTTGCAGCTATAGTTTCCTCAATTCTTGCTATTCGTCTTATTTGTATAAATCTAGAATTTGTATAATTTGGTTCCTGATTGTATAAATCTAGAATTTTGTATATGCTTACCCTAGCTATTTGTATAAGATTTATGAAAATATTACCATGTTTGTATATTGGCAAGCGAAACATACAAATGAAGTTATGAAAAATTCCTAAATATATAAATACAAAATTTGTATCTATTTACCCTATTTGTATATACGCAAGCGAAATATACAAATGACAAAAATATACAAATTGCAACCTTCATAGCAAACGAAACTATAGTTATAGAGCATAATTATCAAAATCATAGGCTCATAGCTATAGAGCGTTATTATATCTACTTGTTATTTATCTATACATAATATACATAATGACCATTTTATTAACATTCGGCCCAATAATTCCATAGCCTAACTTTAACAAGTCATCAGTTTTGTGCTCTTTCCAGAACTCTCTACTCAGTTATTTCAAGAACTCTCTAGTCATATCCATTATCTAATCCATCATGAATTTCTCCTTCTATGCTTCACTCGAATTCCCTCGATCCATCCCCAAATTCTATATATACCCACAATTGCAATACCCTTTTCACCATTCAAACAAAAAACAAGCACAAAAAAACATTCTCTGTCAAAAAAGATCAAGTCTTTTCGTTTCTTGAATCTGTAGTATGGCTAAATCTGAAGGAAAAGCAATTGGCATTGATCTTGGAACAACTTATAGTTGTGTTGGTGTATGGCAAAACGATCGTGTAGAGATTATTCCAAACGATCAAGGCAACAGAACAACTCCATCTTATGTAGCATTCACAGATACTGAAAGACTTATTGGTGATGCAGCCAAGAATCAAGTTGCTATGAATCCACAAAACACTGTCTTTGATGCTAAACGTCTTATCGGTCGACGCTTCTCTGATCAAACTGTACAGGCTGACATGAAACATTGGCCATTTAAGGTTGTTCCAGGACCTGGTGACAAGCCTATGATTGTTGTTAATTTCAAGAATGAGGAGAAACAGTTTGCACCAGAGGAGATTTCTTCTATGGTTTTGATTAAAATGAAGGAAACTGCTGAGGCTTTTTTGGGACAAACTGTTAAGAATGCTGTGGTTACTGTTCCAGCTTACTTTAATGATTCTCAAAGACAAGCTACTAAAGATGCTGGTGCTATTGCAGGGTTGAATGTAATGAGGATTATTAATGAACCTACTGCAGCTGCAATTGCTTATGGTTTGGATAAAAAGGCTTCAAAGGGTGGTGAAAAGAATGTGTTGATCTTTGATCTTGGTGGTGGAACTTTTGATGTTTCATTGTTGACTATTGAAGAAGGGATTTTTGAAGTTAAGGCAACTGCTGGTGACACACATTTAGGTGGTGAAGATTTTGATAACAGGCTTGTGAGTCATTTTGTGCAAGAATTCAAGAGGAAGCATAAGAAGGATATTACTAGTAATGCGAGGGCTTTGAGGAGGTTGAGGACTGCTTGTGAGAGGGCTAAGAGGACTCTGTCATCAACAAGTCAAACAACAATTGAAGTTGATTCTTTGTATGAAGGAATTGATTTTTATGCTACAATTACAAGAGCTAGATTTGAGGAGCTGAATATGGACTTGTTTAGGAAGTGTATGGAGCCAGTAGAGAAATGTTTGAGGGATGCAAAGATGGATAAAAGTCAAGTTCATGATGTGGTTCTTGTTGGTGGTTCTACTAGGATACCAAAAGTGCAGCAATTGTTGCAAGATTTCTTTAATGGTAAGGAGCTTTGTAAGAGTATTAATCCTGATGAGGCTGTGGCATATGGAGCTGCAGTTCAAGCTGCAATTTTGAGTGGAGAAGGTGATCAAAAGGTTCAAGATTTGCTGCTTCTTGATGTCACCCCACTCAGTCTTGGTATTGAGACTGCTGGTGGTGTGATGACAGTTTTGATTCCAAGAAACACTACTATTCCAACCAAGAAAGAGCAAATCTTTTCCACCTACTCTGACAATCAACCAGCTGTGTTAATTCAGGTGTATGAAGGAGAGAGATCTTTAACCAAGGACAACAACCTTCTTGGTAAGTTTGAGCTAAAGGGTATCCCACCTGCCCCGAGAGGCGTGCCACAGATCAATGTCTGTTTCGACATTGATGCTAATGGCATTCTCAATGTGTCGGCGGAGGACAAGACTGCTGGGGTTAAGAACAAGATTACTATAACAAATGACAAAGGAAGGCTAAGTAAAGAAGAGATTGAGAGAATGGTTGAAGAAGCTGAGAGGTACAAGTCTGAGGATGAGGCAATGAAGAGGAAGGTGGAGGCGAAGAACGCGTTAGAGAATTACGCGTATAACATGAGGAATACTGTGAGGGATGAGAAAATATCAGGGAAGTTGGATCCTTCAGAGAAGCAGAAGATTGAGAAAGCTGTTGATGAAACAATTGAATGGTTGGATAGGAATCAATTGGCTGAAGTAGATGAATTTGAAGACAAATTGAAGGAGTTGGAGAAGTTGTGTAATCCAATTATTGGAAAAATGTATCAAGGTGGTGCTGGTGCTGGTGGAGATGTGCCAATGGGAGGAGGGAGTGCTGATTATGGAACTGGAAACAGTGGTGCAGGGCCTAAAATTGAGGAAGTTGATTAACAAATGTGTCACTACATTTAAGTAAATAAAATAAGCACAATGTAAGTTTTTGAGATATCAAGTATTGTGACATGTAATGTAAAATAAATTGGTCCATATTTTATGTTATGTAATAAAAAAAGAAAACAAATCTATTGAACTATTTGTGAGCTGTCTGCTAAGTGTATTGGTTCCAGGTTTAAGGCCTATATTGAACAACAATCTTTTATGCTGCTCAATGAGTCTTAGCATGATAAGATTTGTTAAGATGAGTATGAGGGCATAATCATCATATTCCCTTGGATTGGTGAAAATTAATCAACTAATTAATTATTACTTTCTTAAAAGGAAATGAGAGTACCATATTCTCTTGAATGGGTAGATTTTCATGTCTCCCTCTCTAAGCTGATGGCGGCTCAATATAATCAGTGGTCTAAAGTCACTTTTACGAGAGAAAAATAAACATATAAATATATAAATTTGGCTTCATTCTTACTTTAATTAGAGGTTTTGAGTTCAAGTCTTGGAATGAAATTTATTTTGCTGCGAAGAGTTTTAATTTCCAAATATGAAATACCGAACACCGAATAATTCGATATGGGAAATCTCCATTGGATACACAATGACTAGATTGTTTATAGACAAAGCTAAAATGGTGGGGAACTTCTGAAGTATTTGGTTGGCCATATACCCAAAAGTAGTGGATGGGGGACTCAAAAAAGAGAAAAACAACTTAGAAGGTGAGTCAAAAGCAACCATTTATGAAATTACTCCCTTTGTCCTAATTTCAAGTGTCTTAATGTGACTTGACACGAAGTTAAAAGAAATAAAAGAAGACTTCTTACATTTTGTGGTTTTAGAATTAAAGATGTGTATAGTTCTTTGTCTTAAACATGTCGTGTAGAATGTTGAAATTAGAAAACATAACTATAAAAAGAGACATTTTTTTTTTTGAGACATATCAGAAAGGAAAGTAAGAGACTTAAATTGTGACTAAGGAAGTAACATTTAGAAGATGATATATCCTATATAACACCCTCCAATGCTAGCTTATCATCAAGAGTAGGCACAAGTACTTTATTGTATATCCATCACTACTCTCCCACATTTAGCTCCATCAATGAAAATGACAACTATTGGTCTCTTTCCTTGTTTCATCATCCTGTTATGTTTTTTAGCCTTATTAACAAGCATGGCATATGAAGAATCTCATGTGTCAATAGGTGAGAATAACAAGTTTGGAATCAAAACTAAGCATTCCATAGGTGATGTAACAAAGGTGCAGAGAGGAAGGGCACCATATGGTGGTGCAGATTTACTTCGTCGGCCACGACCAAATAAAAATTCAGCAATATCCCTCAAACAACCTTCAATGTTTACATCAACAACCAATGCCATTTTCATATTGTGTTCTTTTCTTCTTGTATTACTGCTGTTGTGATTTGTGACTCTCTAAGGTTAATGGTTTCATGTTCTGTTGTAGTAGTGTTTCATAAGTGAAACGATGTATGTGGTAACATACATTTTAAGAATGGTGATGCATATTTGTCTATCTTCATTTTCACCTAAAATTTCTAATATTACCTATTGTGACAATGACTTAGTGAAGATGTTTGCTTGCTGAAGTTGAGTAGGTTTATAACAAATAACTAGATCAATCGGATATTGTCACACAGGACGATCACAAGTTGATGAATAGTCACACCTAATTCATTTAGAAGATATCGAGTTCATAATATCTCGGTGATCATGTAAGCAACATCATAAATATTGGATTTTAAGATTGTTGGTTGGTTCTCAGAACACCAAGAAACCAGTACTGAACTGAGAATTATCAGGACATCCAGCCCGATCAGCATTTAAGATCCCTATAACCTCCACAGTAATGTTTCGCTATCGCAGCTTAACTTTCTCTTCTTGCAATGACTTTATAAGAATGAGAGTTTAAAAATGAGATCCTAATAGTAATGGATCTTATGCTACGCAAATATGCATTAGATGAGTGTCCGTATGGGCAAACATTAGGAAAAAAAAGAAAAAGATCTCTCTAACTTTTGAATTTATCTGTTCATTCTCACCCAAGAGATGAATAGGCATCTCCCTCCTCCAACAGTCGAAAGTATTTGTCAAGTGTCATTTCAACTTTTTGAAGAGACACCAGACAATATTCCTTCACCTTCTCCAGAAACTAGTAAAATAACCAATAGGGACTTGTCGGATAAGATATTCTCGAGTTAACAACCTTAATATATACTATTAGGATTTAAAAGAGGATTCCAATTGTTTTTACTAATATTTTGCTAAGTTGGATTTTGCAATGAAATATTTAGCAAAATCAAATAAACAGTGGCTAAGTTGTTTATAATAGTTAGGCCAGAATGTCAATGTCAAAGGTGAGATGAACAATATCTTCTTGTGCTATTAGGCATAAAAGAAAAGAAATCAAGTTGAGCTAAAGCAACTATAGCATCACTTAGAAGAAAAACATATTCTCTTCTTCTTTTTTCCCTTTATATCAACGGTTTTTAGGTTAGCATACGTGTACCTCAAATATTCCATTGAGCATCTATTACCTTCCAACACAAGCTAATATCAAGTTATTTTATTTACCAAGGTATATTTATCTGTATTGGAATTTGAGTCATGGTTCTCTATAATTTCTACTCATTTCATTGACCTCTAGATCACATCCTTAGTTGTGTTTTATAAACAACATCCCTTTGATGCTAAGCTTAAAAACTTACTCATAAACACAAACACTCCCTCACCACTTAGAAAGGAAAAGACCACACAGACCAGCAAAGGCCTTTAGCTCATCCAATGAAAATAACTATTGGCTTCCTTCCTTGTTTCATAACCTTGTTATGTGTTCTAGCCTTAACAAGTTTTGCACATGAAAATTCTCATGAATCAAGAAACAGAGGCATTCACATCTTAAAACATGTATCTAGAGTACTGCAAGAAATAGAGAATGAGGGTGCAAGTGCAAGAAGAGGAGGTAAATTCCATTTAGATACATATAGCAACGAGTTTGAGTTAAAAACTAAGCATTTGATAGCTCATGTAGGAAAGGGACAGAAAGGAAGGGGACCAAATGGAGGTTCGAACAACCTTCATCATGCGCGTCCTTATAAAAGTTCAGCGTTATCCCTGAAGCAGCCCTTCATCTTCACATCAACTACTGATGCCATATTCAGATT
>JAKRZT010016318.1:0-15859 GCA_029582215.1 Solanum sparsipilum
TATATATATATAGCTTTAATCAGTAGAAACATACATCACTAAAACACCAAACCAAACTAATCCACAAAATGAGAATCCTAGAACCAAAAGACCTTGCGTTAATAACAATTGCATTCACAAAAAAAATTTCAACGACACACTAAATAAAAGAACAATAGCACATTACATATCAAACTAATGCCCAAAATCAATTTCAACATCCTTCTACATTTCAGTTGTTTTTCTTCTTTGTTGGTCTTCTTCAACAGACCCAAAATCACAATATTCACCTGGCTAGGAAATACTGGATCATACCAATCGAAAAACTTACAAGGATTTCGAAATGAGGACTGCATTTCATAAAATCAAAGTTAAAAAAATTACATAATACGAACTTGACAAATAAAAAGCAAAAAAATATGAAACAATACATACCCCATAGTGTCTACAACCGAGAAATCTACGTCCGAGATTGTCATTTGTCCATGAAATTTTCAGAATTGGAGGAGTCCCACATAAACAAACAAGTCTCCTATTATAGTTCATGAATTTAGCAAGAGCAATTAAAACAAAAAAGAGAGAAAAATTCTGAAATTTGAAAAGGAAGAAGGGATTAGGGAGAATAAATAGTTAGAGAATAGAGAGAGAGAAATCTTTAAAATATGCCAAATATTAAAGAAAAATGGCTCTTTTACGTTTTTTACCGTTGCACCTTTATGATGTGGCAAAAAATCACTTCCTCACGCGCCTAGTAGAGTGTGTTGTCAATTTCTACGCCATGTGGACGAAAAAGGTGCACGCGACAGAGGAATAAACAAGTTCGGGGGGTAATTAAAACGAAATTTAGTTTAGGTGTACACCGTATAAAAAGCTTCAAGTTCAGGGGGGTAGTGAGTACTTCTGCCTATTTTAAACGAAAAATAGGGTAAAATGTAAATGAAAAGTAAAGGAAACAAAGATTAACACTTACTTGGTAAGAATTTCAGACAAATTTGAAATTTAATCGACCAACTTCACGTCTAGAAAAACCCAAATCCAAAAGGAGTTCCGCGAAATCAGCCCTTATTCAAAAATAACTTTTAAACAATGAATTTTAAATTTAAGAAATTTATTTTTTGCAATATTAATTTATCCAGGTGGCTATTATTTATCCAGGTGGAAATTCACATCACCAATTTGGACAGCTGTCGCGCGCGTGTAGTCCCAACAGGAGTAGGTGGACGAAAAAGGTGTACGCGACGGAGGAATAAACAAGTTCGGGGGGGTAATTAAAACGAAATTTAGTTTAGGTGTACACTGTATAAAAAGCCTCAAGTTCAGGGGGGTAATGAGTACTTCTGCCTTTTTTAAATTGAAATTACGATGCAATGTTATCTTCAAAAAGATGGTAAAACCCACTTTTAATAGGGGGAAAAGGGTCAAAACGACCCCTCAACTTTCATTTATTATTGTTAATATCAAGTTATTTATACCCTCACCATCTACAAATTTGTCCCCCGTACCCCTCAATTGGATGAAAAATTCTAAATCAATAAAAATAACTCAATTTTACCTAAATTTCTTTTAACCCGATTCGACGGCCATCTAATAATATAACTCATTTCTATTCATTTTTTAAAGTCAACTAATAAATGAAAGGTGATGCGTATCTTTGACTTTATGTTTTCAAGAAGGGAAGAATGATAACAACATAAATATCATAGATCATATGAAAGCTTTAGAGGAGATTGAAGGACACCAAATAAAGACAAATAATGTGTTGAAGTTCCATCAAGTGATGAGAAAGAAGAAAGTGACCATGTGTGCAAATAATCATCTCATAAATTCAAAAATTCAGAAAATAAAGCAATCAAACAATGTCTTTATGACGAGAGGGAGTTGCTCGGATGGTAAGCAGTAAGCACCCCTCACTTCCAACCCTAAGGTTGCGAGTTCGACTCACTAAGGGAGCAAAAGGGGTGGGAGCTCCTAGGGAGGGTAAAAAAAACAAGGTCTTTATCTCATTAAGGGTAGAATTGTCAAGAAGTGTCCTATTTTTTTTTAAACCCCTCCCTAGGAGTTTCCTCCCCTTTTGCTCCTTTGGTGACTCGAACTCGCAACCTTCGGGTTGGAAGTGAGGGGTGCTTATCATCCGAGCAACTCCCTCTTGTCAAGAAGTGTCTTATTTATTTCCTTAATATAAATAGTAGTTTTTATCATTTTGGAGGACATAGATTATAAAGATTATAATCAATTGAATATTTGAGAGTTTTGAAGCTTGTAGTTTCTAGGTGAAGCCTAGCATTAGTGTAGTTCAAGTTAGTAATTGAGGTTGAGTGATTATGGTGGATTTTTGATATTGCTTGTGTTAACTTCTTCTAGCTTAATCAATCATCAGTTATCCTTTTTGTGGATTCAATTTGGTTTTCCCGTTTTTGATTGAGTTTGAGTTATTGTTGTTTGATCGGATTCAATTGAGAGGTGAAGGTATAAAGTCCTTTGTTGCTCATAAATTCGATTAGATTTCGATTATTCTACATATGTTTTCTTATTTATTTCAATTGTCTCTTTGATCCTTATCATATATGTTGATTCAATTCATCCATCATCAAGACAAATAAGAATGGGTTTAAGAGTTGATCTCTAGTGCAACTTCGTCACAACTAGAAAGTGCTCAAAGTCCCCATTCATTGTCCTTACCCATAGCTTGGCTTCATCGTACATATCTTTAATTGCCCTAGTATATGCTGACGCCTTTTGCCTCCCCACATCCACACATAGACGGACCCACCTATAAAATTGGGGGTGCATGTGCACCTGTCAACTTCGGAAAAAATCATGTGTATATATGTATGTCTATCTTTTGACTCTTGAGAAACTAACAGAAACTAGAGTATAATTAGCAGTGCACTCATAAAGAGCATAGGAGTGTCTTGCGTGGCTGGTATAAGCCAGAGGAACCACCCTTGAGACCAGAGTTTGAATCTAGCTAAAATCCTTTTTGTAGTTTTTAGTTTAAGTTTAACTTAGAGCTCATATTTGAGCATATTGATACACCCGAACTCTACAATTCCTAGGTTCGCCTCTGCCTCCACACAGTCTCTCATAGAACAATCATAAGTTTTTTCTAGATTGATGAACACCTTGTGAATGTCTTTTTTCCACCGCGTACTAACCACTAGTCTCCTAACCAGATCAATGACTTTTGTAGTTGAACGTCCCGACAACATAAAGCCAAATTGATTATCAGAAATAGACACGTCCCTCCTCACTCTCATCTCCGTCACTCCCAAACCTTCATAGTGTGGCTTAGCAACTTGATATTCTTCTAGTTATTGCAATTTTGAATGTCACGCTTGCTCTTATACAACAAGATCATCATACTCCACGTCCATTTCAATTATTTTTTCCATAACAATTTTCAAATTATTAAAACAAAAAAATAATACTATTTAACGAAATATACACATGCTATTAAATAAACATAACAACCATCCAAATAGAGCTACATAAACCACTTGTTAATATAAAAATATGTGACGTATTTTAAATAATAAAAATCTAAAAAATAAGCACTTTAACGAGAACAAATTCACTAAATAATGGAATCTGAAAAAACATCAAGACCTTGGGAGGAAACCCTAACTGAAGCCTCCTATCTATCGTCAAATCATGGTATTGTTTAATCTCTAGTAGTAAATTTGTCAATGACCATCTCAACATATCTACTAATAACAAAGATTGCAATCACCATAGACTCATGGTGAGATATAAATATCCTTACCATAATCTATCTTATTGACTGCTCCGTTAGCTCTTTTTTATCTTATGAAAAATTCCCAAAAGTCCATTTTGGTTTTCGGTTCTGTCAATGGATTGATTTTTTTTCCATTGATAAAGACTTTATTATATGGAATCCATCAATTAATAAGTACAAGAAATTTCGAGATTCTAGATCTGATTACTATGTTTGGTATGGTTTTGGATATGATCAGTTTCATAATGATTACAAGATATTGGTATACAATCATTCTGAGATGAAAATATATAGTTCCAATACTAATTCATGGAGAATTTTAGTAGATGATGTTCCATGTGTGGGGTTATTTAGAAAGTATAATGGTATTTTTGTGAATGGAAAGCTTTATTGGGCGAATTATCCTTCTAAGGTTCTTCATACATATAATATTTACCATAAACATATTATATCAATTTCATGAATTTTCTCCTTTCTTCTTCATATCAAATGAAGGCTAATTCTTGTTTGAGTATAATAATTCAACTTTCATGATTTATGATACAAAAGATGACTCTATGAGATATCAAAGAGTTACCTACTATTGTTTCTTCTCGGAGGTAAACATCTACGTTGAAAGCCTAGTTTGGCCCTTTTGCCAGAAGGAAAGGATTCAACTATGGGTAAAACAACTACTAAGGCTAAAAAAACCAACCACGGATGCAACAACTTCAATGGTTGAAAGACGAGAGGGAGTTGCTCGGATGGTAAGCACCCCTCACTTCCAACCCAAAGGTTGCGAGTTCGAGTCACCAAGGGAGCAAAAACGGGTGGGAGTTCCTACGGAGGGTAAAAAAAAGAGTATTTAAAAAGAAAAAAAAACTTCAAAGGTTGAAAAAGCTCATAGGAAACACCAATGGTGAATTTAATAGATCTCTTTGACACATTTTATATTAAGTGCACTTAATTTGAGTATAAGAAAAGTTATAGATCAAATTTTTTGTGTCACCTTTCATATTTTTGTAATTGTAGTTTATAGCTATATTATTTCGTATGACATAAATTCTCTAGCTTTCATAGAGAACGTTTGTTAGTAATATTTATTTATATTGGTAAAAGTAATTTTCAGTTAACAAGATAATAGTAATTTGATTGAAATACACTAACGTCAATCTTGATTCAGTTTACAAGATATTAAGTCCTAACTGCTTCTTTATTGGAATCTTCTTTTATTCTTAAGGCTTAAAATTAGTTATGCAATCGATTTAGAGCTTGTTTGATATTGCCTGCTTATTTTTATAAGTATTTTTTAAAAATAGCTTTTAAAAAAAGAGTTTTTGAAAAAAAAAGCAATTTATGTTTGGCTATTTCATTTGAAAAATGGTTTTCCTAAGCAAATTGTCGACGACAAATATTTGTTAAAAGTGTTTTTGAGAGTCTAACTATGAAAAAAGGCAAGTATCAATTATTTTATAAAGAGAAATTATTTTAATATCGATTAAAATATTAATTTAATTTTTACTTCAATCAATATTATACCTTTTTTGGAGCGTTGAAATCTTTAATTATTTTTTTAATCTTGCAAAAATATTGTTGTTATCTTTTTTTCTATTTGTGCAAAGCAATACTAATATAATAAATAAACATAAAATAAAATATAAAAATTTATTATATAAAAATAAAATATAGAATTCTTAAATGAAACTTAACCAATCTTATGAGATATGCTAATTAATCAATAAGAGATCTATTGGTAAATATGTATATGCAAACAAAAAAGCGCCCTTACGCTCTAGTTTGATCGGGGGGCCGCAAGATATTTTGATCTTGAAAAAAATAATCTTTTGCTTCTGCTTTTTTTAAGAAACAAAAATTTTTAACTTCTTTACAGAAAAATTGTTTCTGTTTCTATTTAAAAATAATTTTACTGATTTGTCAAACACCTATTTTTTCTTTAAATAGTGTTTTTTCATCAAATAAATGTTTCTGGACTCTCAACATACAATAACAATGTCAAACAAACTCTTAATACAATAAATAAATAGAGGAGTGGTCTTGCAAGCCATGTATACAAGATTATAATTATAATGAGTGATTTATTTATACAAGAAGAATAATAATGTGGAAATTATATATTATACAATGATCAATAATATTGGAACTGATATGAACAATTTGCTTGCTCCAAGGTGTTTCTTTTCTTTATATAGTTACTATAAGCGATACGAAATGATATGATATCATAATATGAAATTATGAGATAAAGTTGAAGTTTTGTTTGAATATGTGATATGAAATTTTTGTGTTGTATATTTTCTCATAAACATAAGAACCTCATAAATTGTAAAATTATTAAAATAACCCAAATTATTATTCAATCTGACCAAATAAACAAAAATCTATAAAATTGCATAATAAATTATTACATAGCTATTTGTTCTCCACTTGAGTAACTGTTTCATCTAACTTTAATTCAAAAAAAAAATTGAACATAAATTGTAGTGTACTAGTATTTAATATAATCCTCCCACATAGTACGGACTATCTCTTTGCATTGAACTTGCATATCTCGATCAAATGGCCGAAAAGACGAACCAACATTGTTACTTTAAGTCATTTGTTGATCAATATACTTCGCAACTATATTTTCATGCTAATTATAGACCATAAATATTTCATCACTCATTTGATATTCTCGGAAATAATTATGTAACAATGTACAAGCTATGACAATTTTCACTTGTGTCAATATCGTAATGGTTCATGCCTAGTTTCACTTGTGTGCAATTACACATTTTCAATGCATTAATTTTGTGTTGAAATCAAACATATTGAAAGTAGTGATTATCAAACATACATCACCAATTTTGTCCCTTTTCATATTAAATTGCTTTAAACATTTTCACATGTAGCCGAAAGAGATGCTTTTTTATTATGAAAACTAAAAGAGTATCACTCCCTCCGTTCTTATTATATTCATCAAATTCCTACTTTATCATTTATATTCACCAAATTTAAAGTAGTAATAAATTTAATGTTGGTGAGAATAATAAATTTTAAAAAGTAATGATCTGATTATAAATTTTATTTACATATGAAATAAATGATTAGTAAATATAAATGTTTAACAAAATATAAACTTGTGGGTCAATTTTGTATTTAAAAAATGCATAATACATAAATATGTCCTTTAACTTGGCTTCAAATCACATTTATGCCCTTCAACTTTGGGTGTGCACAAGTAGACATGTAAACTTGTATAAAGTTGAACAAATAGACACAAATGTTCTACATGGCATCCTACATGTCATTTTTTGTCTACGTGGTGTCCTACGTGTATTGTGCCATGTAGGACTCGTGTGCTTATTTGTTCTACTTTATATAAGTTTAAGTGTCTACTTGTGCATATCTAAAGTTGGAGGACATAAACATAAAATGAGGCCAAGTTAAACGGCACATTTATGTATTATGCCTTTAAAGAATCCCAAATCATGATTTTTGGAGAATATGGAATTCCACGTCATGATATGAAATCAACATAAAATCGCATGTCCAAACGCTGATTCCATCTCACGATTCCATATCGTGATATGGTATCGCATATCAAATTCATAGTTAATTTGAAGTAATTTTAAAGTAAAAACGGGTCTATCAATTTTTTGTGATTTTGAAATTAAGTATGTCTTTTAAGTTTAGTTTTTATATTTTTAGTTTATAAAATATTTTTTAGTAGATTTCATTCGACATATTAAAAATCACAATAAAAGAAAGATCTAATTGCACATTTTAGGATATAAACTAAATAATTTGTACATATTTAATGAATTGCTAGAAATATAAAAGCAACTTTTACCCGAGTTCTGTTGGCTATTTATTTTTTAGTTTTGAAGGTTGTGGTTGGCAGAGGTGGATTCGGGATTCTAGTTCTTTAATTTACTTGGTTCTAAACTAAATAATTGTACATATTTAATGAATTTCTTAAGATATATACAAGGTTTAGACTAAAAAGGTGGGTTTGAACAAATCCACAAGTTCTACACTAGCTCCTCCCTGGTTTGTCCTAATGGTTGGCCCAAGACAGATTTCACAATCATTATATCATATATCATATCATACTAGCAAAAAGTAGGAAGCAAAAACGTTAAAAGTTGAATGATTAAAATAACCTTAAAATGCATTGTTTCCTTAACATTAATGTTAAAATTTCATTATATTGCGATGAGTAATTAGTAGTATCAGTTTCTCATTATGTCTAACAAATCCTTGTAAATTCTATCATCTCCATGTTTACGTGGGAGAAATGGAACGTGATTGTTTGGTCTCATACAGTGCAAACTCGTTAATACATGAGCGCTTGATGATTTCCAGCGATCTATATGAGGCTAAGGTGAACTATAGATTCATTTTGTCGCTCAACTTGGTTAAGATATGAACTTGCTTGAGCTGTGGGTATGGTTAAATCTAATTTTGTTCTTGCTGTAATATCTTCTACATGAAGCGATGTTTAATTGAATTATTTAAGATAATAGAATCTTGATATAACTGTTCAAACTAATTAGTGACCTAAAATAAAAAAATAAATCGGAGACTTAATTTTTAATATTTTTTTATATTTGAGATTCAAAGTTATTTTTTTTATTTTTAATTACAAAACTTTATTTTTTCTATGGTCTTAAACTAAGGATATATCTTTATATACCAAAATATTTTTTAATCTTGTGTCTTAAACATATCATGTGGAAGTTAATTTTAAAAATTGGTCCAAAAAAAGAAATATTCTTTAATGTTTCAAAACAAACTAAAAAAAAATAATTAAATTACAAAATATAGTATAATTTTTTTATTAAAAAAGGCTTATAATAATTTTATTATTACTAAAAATTTGAACCCTTCAAATTTAGGGCCTAAGACATATGCCTCAGTTTTAAAGGCATTAAGACGCCCTTGTTTATGTTTTTCACATGCGAGCTAAATAACTATATATTTTGGTTTTTAGGTTTGCCAAAAATGTGGTTTGCTGGGATATGTGAAAAAATGGAGAAAATATAAGGACTGTAAAATGTCTTATGAATTAAAGCTCCTAATCCAGGTTAACTGTTGAAATTCTTTATTGTGATGTTTCCTTTTGCCCTCAATGAGGAGCGTTTATAGCTATGATTTATGTTTATAGCCATGCTTTATGATAAGTGTAAGACCACAAGTTTAAGAAAATTTATAACTACACAAATGATATTTTTAAGACATCAATTCTTGAAAATCTTTCTTTTCCTTCCTAAATTATGTAACGAGTCAAACTTCCTAAACTCTGTAATGAGTCAAACTACATCACGTCAACTATGAGAATTTATGTAGTAATATTTTTTTTATTTTCTTATATCTGAGATTCAAAGTTCTTTCTTTCTTTTTAATAACAAGGCTTTATTTTTTCTATGTCTTAAACTAAAGATATATATTTATATACCAAAATATTTTTTAATCTTGTGGTCTTAAACATATCATGTGGAAGTTAATTTTAAAAAAATTGATCCAAAAAAGAAACATTCTTTAATGTTTCAAAACAAACTAAAAAAAGACGAATAAATTACAAAATATAGTATATTTTTTTTGCTAAAAAGGTTTATTATAATTTTATTATTACTAAAAAAATTGGGCCTTTCAATTTGGGAAATTACAACTATGAGTTGTAGATTGACATTTGTTAGATGTGCAAAAAATAAGGAAAATATAAGGACCGTAAAAATGCCTTATGCATTGAAGAGAGCGTTTATAGCCCTGCTCTATGATATGTGTAAGATCACAAGTTTCAGAAGACTTATAACTACACAAATATAATGATATTTTTAAGACAACAATTTTCAGAAATCTTCCTTTTCATGTAACGGGTCAAACTACATCACGTAAAATGTAAAAGGAGTATGTTTTTGAGAATTTCTTTCATTTGCAAACACACCTATTACACTTCAATTTTTTTGCAATTTTTACATGATTTAAATATATATATTTTTAAATAGTTAATGATGTGGTCGAATTATATTGGTCAAGTGTAAAAAATAGTTTATAATTAAAAAAAATAGTGGCTTGAATAAGCACTAAGTTAAACTACAATGACATAGATGAACTTTTTTCTCAAAAGACTGATACATATTATTTGAGCTTTTTCTCTTAATAAAAAGACTTTAAAAAAAATCTCCAAGGCCCAAGTTATCAATTTTCTAAGTTTTAAAGTAAAACTTTGCCTAATATATTAGTTAGGATTTTGAATAAACTAGTCAAGTTTTTAAAACAAGATTGACGTTAGTGTATTTCAATCAAATTACTAATATCTTGCTTAACTGAAAATTACTTTTATTTACCAATATAAATAAATATTAGTACTAACAGATGTTATCTATGAAAGCTTGAGATTTTATGTCATAAATAAAAATTAAGTATGCAAGAAGTTTGTGTCGCGTTCATCTTTTTCGTTATTGTAATTTATAGCTATATTATTCTCATGACACAAATCTCTAGCTTCATTGAAAAACATGCAAGAGTAGTAATTAATATTTTTTTATTTCAGTAAAACACATTTTAAGTTAAAAAGATGTTATTGAAATACACTTAACCTGAATCTTGTTTTTATAAACTTTGTTCAATAATATGAAAACTTGACTAACTTAATTCAAAGTCCTAAATGTTAGGGAAAGTTTTATGGAAAACTTAGGAAATTGAAAGAAAATATTGGATATTTAGAAAGAAGATTTCTTAAATTCTTAATCTAACCATTCAAAGATAAAGTTAAAGTCTATTTATTTATTAATTGGAAGATCAAATAATGAATAAATCCCATCCTTTCAGAATGTTTAAATCAATTTTGGTCTTCGAGGTAAAACAAAGGATGATAAATAAGTTAAAGAAGTATATGGTAAAACATATTCAAATTATTCAGTAGTTGTATTTTAAGTTGTGAAATAATGTGAGTTGTAAAAATTAAAGTCAACAAAAGATATCGCAAATTACTTTCATAATCATTCAGAAAATCACATCAAATGTCTTAGAAGTCGGTTGATGGAGTTATATTATATGTATACATGTGAGCTTTCCTTGTTGGAATTAGTTTTGTTTTGTTATTGCCACATACTAAGAGCGACATAAAAATCTTCTTGAATAAATTGTCATTGCTTAGTTAGTTATCTGTTGATACGTTGTCGCCTTGCTGATGCCTTAAGAGCTTTGTAATTAGTTGATTAGTATTTCATGTTGATATGGACAACATAACAATTAAATTGACGTAGAAATCATGTGATTATAATAACGCCTATAAATAAGCTGCCTATGAGCCTTTGACGTATCTTGATGCCTATAGATAAATAAATAAATAATTATATACAAATGACAAGGTGATTCTAAAGACCCACGTACTTGACTCTGTTTGTCAATTGAACTCTTCTATTAATTACTTTGTCAATTAAACCCTTAAATCCATGAGAACATAATATTTTAAAACTCTCTCACCATTAACTGAATTTATGTGATATTAATATTGCTTAGTTGGAAAAATATGTGATTGCATGTATTTGAAAGCGAGCAAATTGTGATTTAAAAGTGAGTAAAATGTTGTGTTCTTATAAGTTTAATTGAAAAATTGACGAGTAAGAGAGTTTAACTAACAAACAAAGCCAAAGTATAGGCAGAGGCGGACCCACACCTATAGGAGAATGCACGTGCCTCCATTAACTTCGGAAACAGTGCACTCATAAGGAACATATGAATGTCTTTGTGCTATTGGTACTAGCTAAAGAGCCACCCGTAAAATCAGGTTCCAATCTAGCTAGTATTAATGCTGCTGAAATCTTCAAATCACGAGTTCGTCTTTGAATACAGGTGTCCCAATCATATAATAATGTGTCAATTGACTTAATTAAACGCCAAAATCTTTTAGTGAAGGAGAGTTGTGAGTATGACGACCCGTATCGCCCCGGGTGTGGGAGCAAACCTTCTCGGCCAACACTCGGCGGAGCGCAACCAAGACGCCACCGCCTATGTCGGAAACCTCGACCCTCAGGTATCTCTCCTTCCTTCTAATCCTCCTAGGGTTTCGCTTTCTCGACGCTTCTGTCCAGTTCCAGTATCTGGAATGGGACTAGTTATGAAATCCTACTAACAGAAAGAAATGGAACAGCTGATTCAATCACAACACAAATAGTCACTGTTACTGGCAGAATATGTAAAAAGTTTTATCTTTGCACCCTTAAATTGACAAAAGCTTCTCGAAAGATGAGAAGCAGAGTCAAATACTTCATCCATTCACTTTTACTTGTCAGTTTTTTGCTTTGTGAGTGTCAATTTGACTAGATAAGCTGAAGCAGATTAATTCAATGTTTTAAATTTAAAAGTTTAGATGTTCGAAAACTATATTCAAAATACTATTAGTTGCAGTACTTTTAATATTAATATGATGAGAAAGTACATCTTAAAATGTTGGTTAAAATACATACAATTTGACGCTCGAGATGTTTCCCACTAAAATGGTTCAATTCATTTTCAACTTCCCCAAATTGACTGGATTAGTTGCTTCTTCTTTTGACTTTATGCTAATAGATTAGGTGATTTCCTGTTCCAATTTGATAAACCTGGGTATGACTAGCTTCCTTCTATAAATCAAACGTTTGTGTAATAGTTAATGCCAAATTAATGATGTCAATGTACGAGAAAAGAGTGAGGGTGATTGGATAGAAATTGGTTAATTATCTCTTGACTACCTCCTCATAGACAATGTTCAACCACCTCTTCATTAGTTGAGATGCGCGCAAGCTTGCAATTTCAACCATTTTAACATACGTTTTGAAGCCTTTTCAAAGTGGCAATTTTATATGTCAAAACTTAGATGATTAATGTTCATTTATGGATTTTCATGGAACCACAATGTTTTATTCCCAAGCTAGAATAACTTGATAGTTGATACATCATTACCTAGATATAGGCACTATAAAATGTTTACCCTCCAGATGATTGTATAGCAACACTATGTTATTTGGTAAAGTCTATACCTAACACTAAGTCCCCATCACAATCTGGTAATGGATATTTTCCTCTGCCTTATTCCTAGTTCTTCTAAGCAAAACTAGAGTTGTTCTCACCCAAGCCGTCTTAGAATTGTGGAATGAAAATGAAAGCAGACCAACTGTATTCTTAATACCCAAAGGATATTCTTTCCCCAGTTATGGATCAGCTGTGGCGATTGACTTTTTATATAGAACAAAATGTTTGAGTTCAATGTTATCTGGCATCTATAATATCAAAATTTGTCCCCCTTAATCTTAGTATGACTTTATGTGGCCTGTTTTGCTGAAAGCTTGAGAATTCCTTGTTCTAGTATTGGTTTACATGAATGTTGTTACTAATATGTCCATAGCATACTGCTGATCTTCTGAGCTGTTGGATGAGGGGGAAGACCTAAAAAAGATGGGGGTCTATAGTACCTACTTGTGTCTGGTGGGCTATTTGGAGAGAAAGAAACCTCAGGTATCATGAGAATATTACTAACACTATTCAGAAAGTTAAAGAAAATTGCATTAACATGTTGTATTTTTGGTGTAAAGAAGATGATATAGAAGAAGTAAAACAGATGGCTGATTTCCTAGGATCTATGTAATTATGGATATAGCTTGTAACTTTTTGGAGAGCATACCCTTAATGCTGAAGAATACAACTTTACCTTTATCAAAAAAAAAAAATTATGTCCGTAGCATATATATATAGCTATGTGTCTGCTCAGCTGTTTGGTGAGGGTTTATGCCTTGACTCCTGTGTCTCTATGTGGACATGCCTCAACGTGTTTTTGAAGATTTTGTATATTGGTCACTTTAAAAACTTTGCCTCACTGTCTATTATTACTACCTCTGCAGTTTCTCGCTGTTTTTCCCCCTTTGCAGTTAACACTATATTTGATGCTGGTGTCCCCTTTCACTAGCTCCTTCCTGATTATCTCCTTCTGTTTTTTATACCTTGTTGCAATCAGGGTTGACTCAGAAAATTGAGATTCTTTTTTCTTGATTCAGGTTACTGATTTTTTTTTTTTTGATTGGTAGATTACTGAAGAGTTGTTATGGGAGTTGTTTGTTCAAGCAGGTCCAGTAGGTATGTCTAATTTTTTTACTGAACAGCTGGCTTAACATCCTCTTTGTTTTTGAAATTTTCATCGGCATCCTCTTAGCCTTTTTTAAACTTTTGGAAAATTTAGATTCTTTTAAATCTCATTTGTTCCCTATATAATTTGCAGTCAATGTCTATGTCCCCAAGGACAGAGTTACTAATGCTCATCAAGGATACGGTTTTGTGGAATTCCGAAGTGAAGAAGATGCTGACTATGTAAGTGTTGGTTGTTTTTCCATTTACACTTTTTATTTGCTGAAGTCTTGTTATCTGTTATATTTTTTAGCCATGGATTTAGTTTTTGATATTCTCTCTCTCTCTCTCTCTCTCTCTAAAGCATTACCGATGCAGGCAATAAAGGTACTGAATATGATTAAACTTTATGGGAAACCAATACGAGTGAATAAGGTAATGCTATGACATTGATGCATCTCCCTTGCTATAGTGATTTTTCTTACATATTTTACATTTTATTTAATCCAACAATTTATCCTTGTACAGGCATCACAAGATAAAAAGAGTGTTGATGTTGGTGCCAATTTGTTTGTTGGGAACCTTGATCCTGTAAGCAATAGATATCTTTGATAGTATTTTACAAACTCTTTTCCTTTTTGAGAAAGATATACAAACTCTCGTACTATTCTCATTCAAATGTGTCTGGATGTCGACATTGGATAGCAGCTTTTATTTAGGTGTATGACATCACCTGCATATATAACCTTGTTCATGATAGCACTTTTGGTAACTTACAAAATCCTTTTCGATCTTATATGCAGGATGTAGAAGAGAAGCTTCTATACGACACTTTTAGTGCTTTTGGGGTTGTTGTTTCAAATCCAAAGGTTGAAGTCATTTCCCTTCTATTTTCATATTATTCATGATTCTTCATTTTGCTGCTTTTTAAGATGTGTGTAAACTTCCTACTTAGTCAAGAAAAAAGGGGGTTTATTTTTTGTTTATTAATTCTCGCCTATTTTGTATCCATGCTTCAAATTATGTTATGAAATTATAGCAATCTTCTAGTGTGTATTGTATTGTACACCCTCTAGCAAACATCTTTCCCTTTGAAGTAGATTCCTCCAGGTTCTCTATTGTCCTTCCCTTTCTTTTTACGGAGGTAGGGGGCTGGGGGAGGGGCGAAAAAGTATGGTTCCTTGCAATGTTATTAATGATTGTCCTCCTTACTTAGCATAGAGATATTGACCTAATGGCTAGTGCACTATGATTTAGTTGAATATTGAGCCTTTTTTTGTTCATTTAATAATCAATATGGATCATTCGAATTATTCTCCTCCAAAACACATAGCACTAGCGGATTATCAAAAAACTGGAGGTGGTTCACTTTTACACCACCTTGCCTTGCCATCTGTAGGTGGTCCACTGTTACACCACCTTGCCTTGCCATCCTATTTCTGCATCACTTCAGACAGCCCCTCATTACTTTGTTATCCATCATATTAGTAAATGCTTCTGGTATTAATATGATGAACATGCATCTAATATTTGTCTCATTTCCATAAAAACATTTTGAGATGTTGATCCATTACATCTAGTGCCTTGCCTCTACAACCTTGTTATCTGGTCGAAAGCACCTTAACAAATATCTTACTGTTGTTTCCCACTGGACTCATTAATATAGTCTTTGGTTTTTAATGGTCTTTGGGATAAGTGCAATCAAAAATGGATTGGAACTTCTAATTACTTTCCCACGTTTTAGCATTGGTGAAATAATGGCCTTTTTGAAGCCACCAAGATAGCCTTTCCTCCCACACAGCTTTTAAGAACCTCCCAGACTTGCTAGTTAACTCCGTCTCTAGCTCATTTCCAATATTTCTTCTTGCTCCGCAATCTTCCCTGAATGCTTGGCGAAATCAGGAAAAACTTTATCCTTCTCCTGAATGGCTGGCAGCTCATCCATCAATCTTATCCTCTTTGTATGAGAATTCATTTAGCCAAACATGCTAGACCAGCTTGAATGACAAACTATGCATATATATATATATATATATATATATATATATATATATTATT
>JAKRZT010016319.1:0-16277 GCA_029582215.1 Solanum sparsipilum
TTTTTTTTTGTTAAGAAGTCCCACATCAGAAAAGGGATAGGCAATTGGTCTTGTTATATGGACTTGGACAATCACCCCCTCATAAGCTAGCTTTTGGGATTGAGTTAACCCACGATCCATCTTTACATGGTTTCAGAGCCAGGCCCATCCCAATTCTTTGTTCACCGATGTTGGTCCCTTCTATTGTATTGTCCAAGCTCCAGTTAACGAGGTCTGAGTGTGCGGGGTGTTAAGAAGTCCCATATCAGAAAAGGGATGATGGACAATTGGTCTCGTTATATGGACTAGGACAATCCTCCTCCACTCATAAGCTAGTTTTTAGGGTTGAGTTAGGTCCTAGATCTATCTTTACATTTTTCACTAGATATTACTATCTTTTTTCCGGATATTCATCAATTTATCGTAGTGATAGTCCAAAATCATGAATTGTACTCAACTTTGTTCAGCTAGTGCATCCATTTGAAGAATAGTGCATAAATGCAATTTGACTTCTTGTCATTCAGTTGTTTTCGTTCAAAAGTGGGCTGAAGTTAGATATCATGAAATTTGAGTCAATTTAAATTGTGAAGTTTACTAGCTGTTCAATTCGTCATTGTACCAACTTTTTCTTCTTTTGCAGGCAATATGAAACCTTAACCAAAACCATGAGTACCTCTGGCTACAAAGAGAAAGTTCGTGCTAACGTCCATGAAGAAAATACACTGAAACTTGGTGCCCTCAAGCAAGAACTGGAATCATTCGAAGAAAATATCGAGCGTCTCATACGTCAAATGGAGGCACTATAATTGGAGTAATTTCATGTTGTTGTGCCTCAATTGTTCAACACATTTTGTCCCTATAGCTTTTACAGGGAAATTTGTTAAAATCTGTTTAAGTTAAATTTTGCTGTTATTAGTGTACCATGTTGCATTTTTAATATTAGTTTACCATTCGTGAAATTTTTGAGATGACAAGGTGATTTCTGTAATTTGTGATATGAATAGGCTTAATACTAGCCTCCTCAATTCGCTAATATTTTGCCCTTGACCACATAAAAATTGCCAGTATAATGTTTTTTTTTAAACTGTATACACTTGATTATGTCGTGAGGCTGACTGAATTCAATTAATAAATTCGGGAATGAAATGAAGTTCGTTCCCTTTTGTCAAGTAGGTACAGTAGATATGTGATATTTGCCCTTTCGTAGTAGAGCCTTCTTGGATAACTGATTTCTGATGCATTGATAAGTTGTAAGTAGGCCATTTGCTATTATGATGGCTTGGTTTGGTTTCGCAATCGCTCGTAATGATGGACTATATTTCTTGCTGGGTGGGGATGGGAATAGAGTTTTTGGTTAGAAAAAAATATGTCCAACTTTATCCATTATTATTAGTATTGCGAATTTATATACACCATCAATACAAGAATATTTACAATAATGATATTTTAGCTTGAGTACACTTTTTGAGAAAATTATAAAATAAGATGTATTTTTATGAATTTATCCTTAATAAATATCTTGAAGAAAATTGCTTTATGCGAATTTATATTATATACACTATCAGTATAAAATATTTTTAATATTGTTTTAGGGGTATCATCCGACATTAACCATGTTGAGTCATGTCTGACCTATTCTTCTTGTCACGTATCGCTTCTTTAATTTGCTCAAGTATCCAAACTAGTTTTTACCCCATACAGAAGTAAAGTATATAAAAAAAAATCACCTAAACAATTATACTATTTTTTAAAAATATTCATGTCATAACCAAGGATCTTTTAACACCTAATCTTTAAATTAGTTAGAAGAAAGAGGATCTAATTATCCTCTATACAGTATGCATAAAAAAATCTGATGATATGTGGACCAAACTTTTGCACTTAATTATAAACATACCGACAGCTCCAGGCCAAGTTAGCCATGCAAGAATATCTTCTTATCTGATAAATCAGATCTCATTTTATTATTTTTTTGGAGTAATTAATAAGAAGAAATATAATTTTATTATTTGAAGTAATAATTTAGTTCTTTTTGTTTCTTTCTACCTCCACAGGATAATGGTAAGATCTATGTACACTCCAGTGACGGATTCAGAATTTTCATTTAGGAGATTCGAAAAATAAAAGTATAAACATATAAATAAGCCAATAAAACACAATGGATCCAGAATTTTCATTCAGGGGTTCGAAAAATAAAAATATAAACGTGTAAATAAGCCAATAAAACACAATTCCAAAGAAGTAATATATAGTTACATACAAAAAGTTAGTTCTGTTACAGGAGACCTTTCAAGGGCTTGAACCTTGGACGCTAGTGTTAACATAAAAGGAAATCTACCACTATGCTACAACTTACTTCATGAACATGAGGAGGTTCAACATTAATATATCTACATAAATACATAAAATTTTCCTTATATATACAGTGAATTTTTTTATCGAGGGGGTTTGGATGAACCCCTAAAACCCACATAGGTGCGTCCCTGGTACACTCTATCCTCTTCAGACCCTACTCTATGTTGTTAGTGTTGTTTGAGAATTAATTTTTTTTTATTAATCACCAAGAGCTATCAGCTAAACTAGAAAATCAAATCATGAACTACACGAGTAGTATTTAGATTGTAACGAATATTATTGTGAACTCAATGAGTAAAAATATCATATTTCGAATAATTCGATAAAATTGGATCATTATTTTTGTTTAGGAGAAATTATTAGTTAGAGAGACATTTTTGAACTATTTTACTAGTTGAAGAGTATATTTGAGCCAAAAACATAAAGCTATGGACAATTTTATTTTAGGATAAAATTTATCAATGAATAGTTAAGGGATATATTTGACTCTTATAAACTAAGGTCTTCATTTATTCTTTTTAATTGTTTTTCTTTATAAGGCTCTTATAACTTAATGATCCTTTCTTTTTTTAATTATTATCTTAAAAGAAAATAATAAGTTGTACTCAATTCCTTTGTTTCAATTTGTTTGTCCTACTTTTTTTGTTGACAACACGTTAATTATAACCTTCTACAATCTACATGATATATTTATGTCACAGGATTAAAAGACATTATGATACATTTTATATATTATTAATTTATATCACAAAATTCAAATTTTTTTATTAATTATTTATTTAATCTTCATGTCAGATTAAAATCAAATAAAATTTTGTGTTAAATTAAAATCAGATAAATAAATTAAAACGAGGGAGCACAAAGAGTATTAGCATTGGATGCCATAGGTTATAGATAGACAAGACCATGTGTGCTTAGTCCCAAAGAAATGGAAATGTTTTGCCATGGGATAACGTGCTTCTTGTATTGTGTTTCCCAATTCTTCTACATTTTTGAAAAGCCATCAACCTTTTTCTTATGACAAAAATTATTTAATTACAAAAACATAATTTAGTCAAAGAAAAATTTAAGCACCTTTAAAGGGCATCCTTTATTGAAATCGTAGGGCGAATAAAATTTCTTTATTTATAATTAGAAATTTTAGATTAAAATTAAGTTATGAGTAAAATAAATTCGAATAGGAAGTACTTCTTGTTCCATGAATATTATGTTGCACAAATTTAAATTAGTCGAGACAATAAAATGAAAGATAGAAAATTAATAAAATGCTAATAAAAAAAATTAGAAGATATTCCTTCGATTGCTTATTTTATTCTTGAGTTCATATTATATGTATTGATGGTGAAAAACATATTTACCGATTAGATTATTTTTATTTTATAATTATAAATAAATTTCTTGATAAATATAATTAGTAACCTAATAAAAATAACTTATATACATGTTTTTTTTAATTGTCTGAATCTCACTTATTGGTTATGATTCTATCATATATGTCTTTTTCATTCTACTAAAAGATATTTATATTATTTGTGTATATAACTTTAATCATATATTTTTTGCCTCAAATTAAAATCATCAATAGTTCCTCACTCATCATAATATAATTAAGTCCAATTCCGTCAACTTTTAAATCAATTGAATGTGGACTTTCTTTGCTATGTAATCTTCACGAATTATTGATTGCATTATTTTATTAATACTCAAGCTATATTAAATTTATATTACAATATTATTTTATATTTGAAAAGTAATATGTATTTTAAATATAACATATTTTCTACGTAAGTTTTAATTATATGTTATTTCTTATATTTTCTTTACTTCTACGTCTTTTTTCATACTGTTCTGAAATGCAATACTTGTGTCGAGAGTTTTTCGTGTACAATTTTTCTATATGCTTATATTTTACCCTCTTCAAACTCTATTTATGAAATTTTACTGAGTATGTTATTGTTGTTGATCTCCGAAGACTAATATATATATATATATATATAATGACCAAATAATTTTCTCCTAATAGAGATTATCATATTCCCACTATATATAGGTATCTTGAAAATGTAACACTATAACGCGTTTTAAGGACTACGTTTTTCAACAAAAAATTCTTAGGATCAATATTTTAAAGACATATAAATAAATAAATAAATCTAAATTCTTAATTAGACAACAAAAACACATCTCTAGTGTATAAATAAATAAATGGGAGAACTATATATAATAGTAGTTGTAGAATATAGCACTATATAGTTATTTGTTTGATACTCACATTATAGTCCGACTAAATATGAAGTCACTCATTGTAAATCCCATTTCTCGAAGCAGCACTTTCTTGGAATTTTTTTCCTTCCTAAGAACTCGAATCGAATATATATCTAATTAAAAATAAAGAAATCCTGAATCATCTTATCACGATCGATGTTTGTATGATTGATATTTGTTAACGTGCATTGGGGAGTGAAGAAAGGAATCTATGCAACGGATTGGTGCAAGTGATGTCGTATGTGGTCGGACACAACCAAATCTTATCCCATACCCTTCATATATATATATATATATATATATATAAATGGTCTGATATACCTCTTAACTTTGTCATTTATAGTTGATATACCTCTCATTATGATAGTGACTAATATATACCCCTATTGTTATACAAATGACTCATATATATATATATATATAGAAAATGGTCTGATATACCCCTTAACTTTGTCATTTAGAGTTGATATATCTCTCATTATAAAAGTGGCTCATATATACCACTATTGTTATACAAATGGCTCACATATAATCTTTTTCCTCTAACGGAAGTGAAAAAAATAATTTTGATTTAAATTTTTTTTTGGAAAAAATATAATCCATATAGGGTAAGGGTGTGTATCGGTCGGTTTGGTTCGGTTTATCGGTTTTCGGTTTTTAAATATGCTAAACCGATTACCAAACCAATAAGATATTTGTTATCGGTTTATCGGTTTTGGTTTTTAACGGTTCGGTTTTCGATTTAACCAATAAGAAAATGATTTCAAAACAAATACAAGACTTGTCCAACAATTTAACACGAAATAAAAAAGAGGGAAATCTAATTACTCATTGAGTGCAAAAATTCTACTTAGTGTAGTAAAAGTATAGCAAATACTCACAATTCACAACCCTAGTCGTTGCCTAACCTTTGCCGTCGTCGTTCTTAGTTCTTTAGGTTTTTGACGTTGTGAACGTAAAGACTAAAGTTGTACTAAAACCTAAAGGGTAAATGCAGAGAGTAGAGTTAATTAAGTAATGTTAATTGTGTAGAGTCCTTATAGTTATAGTCTAATATAGTGATTATATTAATATTTTTTGTTTGATATTTATGTATGACTAAAAATTAAAATAGTAAATTATTATATTCTTAATGGGTTATCGGTTAACGTCCCAATAACCCAATATAAAAAATCAATACCTAACCGATAACCCAATAATTTTTTTTTATAAAACTATTAAATAACTGTTAACCCAATAACCCAATAACCATAGATCAATAACACTTTTTTCGGTTCGATTTATCGGTTGGTTCGGTTTTTGCACACCCCTAATATAGGGTATTTGATCCTCCTCACGCGTATTTTTGTTTACTTTTTTGTTTCAACAACTAATTTAAATTTATTATTTTGATGGTCAAATTTATTTATGTTTCACTAATTTTCTTGTAAAATTTATTATAGATTCCCCATTTTTTAATTTTATTTTTCAAATACAAAAACTAAATTACAATATAGCCGCAAAAAAATAGTTTTAAATTTTTGCTTTACACTAAAGAATGAAAGAAAAAAAGAACAAGAAACCCGAATAATGATAATCAAAGAAATCAAAATATAATTTTTGTATGAAAAAGATTAAAATGTACCTTGAACTTTGCTAGAATGATCATATATATACCCTACATGAATTTTTTTTAAAATTAAAGTCAAAAAAATAAATTTAAAACTAATTTCTTCACTTCTGTTAGGTGAAGGATATATGTGAGCTCCTTTTGTACCAGTAAGAATATATGTGAGTCATTTGTATAACGGTAAAGATATATATGAGTCACTTTTATAACGAAGGATATATCAACTCTAAATGGCAAAGTTAAGGGGTATATCAAACCCTTTTCCCTTATATATATACTCCTTTCATATTCCAAATTACTTTAGTAAAAATTTGGACAGTATCACTAAATGTAAAAAAGTTAAAACTCAAACATGTGTATAGTGGCATATATAATATGGGGAAAACTTTGGTACCTATACCTCCCTACGTGTGCATGTGAAATGATGTATATATATGTATATTATATACTAATAAATTGAGAAAGAACGTACAATATGCTCAAGAAGTCAGATACACACGTAACTATATAGTTTTTTTTTTCTTCTTTTTTTTTGGGGGGGGGGGGGAGTGGGCGTAGGGGGTAGGGTAGGAAGAAGGTGGTGGGGTAGTTTATAATATATAATAATTGGGAGAAAGAAAGAATAATTCAGTTTGTAGTAGGATCCAAGTGCATGAAGCCAAAAGCTGTTGAATTATATAAATATTTATAATATGCTCTTATAATATACTATATATTATGTAAATTATATATGTCACATGTATAGTCTTCTATTTTATTGGTGAATTATTCTATGGTATGGACCACCTCATCAACTTATCAAACAAATCTTGACACTTTTTCTTGTAAATTGTTTATTGCAAATGGAATTATATTTTGCATGGGCTGAAATTGGATATTGATTCTACAAACTATTTTATCTTTTTACGATATATATATATAGTCAAATCTCTCTGTAATAATATTTTACTATAACAATTTGTTTTTTAACAGATTTTCAAATTATGTCATGTTATAAATCTGAATATAACAACTATAAAGTGTTTGAACAAACAATATTGTTATAAAAAGATGGGAAAAAGGTCTGAAAAATACCCTAACTTTGGTCGGATTTGCTGTTGCGATACTAAACTTTCATGAGGACCTATTATCTCCCTAGACTATTTAATACCGTATTTTTTACCCCCTGAACTATTTAATAGTGTATTTTAAAGGTATATATGTGTCCACGTGGACACATTACTATTTATAATTTTGCATTATTTTTTATGTCCACGTGGGCAAATATATATGTTTAAAATGCGGTATTAAATAGTCTAGGGAGGTAATAGGTCCTCATGAAAGTTTAGTATCGCAACAACAAATTCAACCAAAGTTGGGGTATTTTTCAAATCCTTATCCCTTAAAAGATTGACGATATGTCAAAAGATATAGAAGGTTGCATATTGGATGAGTATACATTATATGTATTATTATTATGTATTTAACTTATATACGGTAATACTATAGAAAAAAATTACATAGCATAATTAAATAAATTATTATAATACTCTACTTTATCAAATATTAAATTGATATACAATAATAATTAGTTCACAAATATCAAAAACCTATATGTAGCATTAACAAAGTACCACCTTTCTTTGTAATTAATGGTACTTTCGTTTTCATTTAATGTATGATTTGTGACATGAGACATCTTACCTGAATTATTCATGATGGATTCACATTGCGTAAATTCACCAGAAAAGAAAAACAAAAAAAGTTCTCTATTTTTTTTTCTTTTTTTCAAGGTTTAAATAATTAGATTTTTTTAAATTAAAAGCGAAAGAATTATATTCATATTATTTCATCACTACCTTTTATAGTATAATTATTATTTAATTAATTGTGAACTATGCATACACAAAATAAAAAGATATTTCAAAAAAGCAAAATGTATAGTCCCCCCCCCCCCCAAACACCTCTTTCTTTACCACCTAAAAAAGACCACAAGGCTCACAAATAGGTTTACCACATTATTGAAACAATCTACATAAATTATGTGAGGCTTTTTGATATGAAAATAATTAGATAATTATCATGTCTAGCTAGAGAAAGAAGAAAAAAAAATCTTTCATTTGTGATATAAAAATTCTCATGAAGAGCTATATATATGCACATTTATACAAATATAACCTAAAGTTTAATTAAGATTGTGATAGAGCGATAAGTTCTTTTATCTTTAATCGTGCGAGTCATGTGTATATATAGATTCACCTTTGTTAGAAAGTATTTTATCCTAAAATAAAATTTCTTTATATGAATTTATATTTAATCGAACTCAAATATCAGTACTAAACATCCAGTGGAAAACAAAAAAAAAGCATAAACTTTGAGTTTTTTTTGTTTTTTTTTTGGGGGAGGGGGGGTGGTTGGTTGTGGGGGTGGTTGTTGCTAAATCAAATTCAATCATTCAAGCTAAAAAGGGCAACTATTGATGCCACAAACATTTATTTTGAATTTGGAATAATTCTGCAATTGGGAAAATATAGAAACTTTAGCAATCAAGAAACTTAAAAAAGGATGTAGTGATGATAAATTCAAAATAAAAAATAGAAGGGCAAGAATGGAAACAAAATAGTTTTTTGAAAATGATAGCTAACTAATTGGATACTTTTTTATTTTCTAATTTTGCATAAAAGGAAGAAATATAAGAACTCTTCTTCTTACCTCTAAGGGTAAAAAAGAATAATTGATAACTTTTGCGAGTGTGTAAATTTTACTAGAAATTCTTTATATATAATTATCGATTTGAGATCATGAAATATATTGTTTGATGACATTAATATCTTATGTATAGCGATATTATGCGATATGAGTCAATAATGATACAAATCGGAGTTACAATTAAGCAAAGCTATCCCACAAGATTCACATCAAATATATGTACAAAATAATTTGATGGCCAACTATTAATTTATGACTATTTAAAACACATTGAATAACGTTCACATCCTATCTATATCAAAAACTTATATGATGAGTCAAAAATGACATAGATCAAGTATTTTTATACATATACATAGATTATAATTCAAATTATATTAATATACAAGTATTTTTATTTTATAATTACAACAATAATAATAATTAAAAAAAAATTGTGTAAAGGTGCAAAACCAAAATTACAGAAAACGACCCCACAGAAGGAGACAGCATCACACAAAAGAATTCACGGACTGGCCATTGGGAATTGCAAAATATTTTTTACTCTTTTTTCTTTTCAGTTTACGATTACTTGTCCACTTTATATTTTACACATTCCTTTAAAAATAAGTATCGATATGAATATTTTATCATAATATTTAGAAAAAAAAGGGTAAATATACTCATGAACTATCGTGAATGATATGTAGATACCCTCTGTCATACTTTTACATTGATGCCCCTGTCGTCCAAAAACTATAGCATATATACCCTTTATACTAACGGATATACACGGGTCATAATCTTATCCACCGATCCGACATTTATTAAATATTGGATCGACGGATAAGATTATGCCACATGTCCCTATTTAGTATTCCGTTAGAGTGAAAGACATATATTCTCTAATTTTTGGATGGCAGGGGCACCAATGTCTCAAATGTATGACGGAAAGTATCTGCATATCATTTACGATAGTTTGGTGGATTTGTCATTTTTTCCTAATATTTATATTAATTAGCATACAATATCAAGTCTTGAAAAATGATTTCGGGATTAAGTAGTTAACGTTGAAGGAGTAATGGACAAGTAAAAGAAAACGGAGTGGATATATTTTTATTTCTTAAATGTGGATCCCAAATTGTCAAAGTGGGACCCATTGTTTTAATTATGGAGTAATCATTTTGTTCCTGATGTTGATCAGAAGGAAGGAAAAAGTTTAAAAAGGTCCCAAACTTTTTTTTTCTTCCATTTAAAAAGTTTCAACTCTCCAATATGTTTGAAACTTTTCATCTCTTTATTTTTATAATATTTATTTTATAATAATATTGTTAGTTTGTAAATTCCAAGATGAAAATATTTTAAAAGTAATTTTGTTCACACGTTTGATCATAGTTAATCATAATCTCAAAATAATTTACCCTTTTTGCTCACTTTTAGTCCACTTTGTCAAATATTGTAAATTAATTACACAAGTACTTTAAAACTCTTATCTCAACAAGTATTTTTTATTAGAAACCATAGATTATTTTATTTTATTGCATTAAAAGTAATTAATTAATTTTTTATAATATAAAACTCATTTAATTTGGAAAGTATTATAGAAAGCTATTAAAATATTTAACTTTGTCTAAGAATCCTAACAAGTTACTAATAACTTTTTTATAGTAAAAAAAAATTAAATTTAAACTTTACATCTGTATCATACAGTACGTTTCTTTGATTTCTTCTATTACCTTTTGTGATACTTAGACAAAATTTTATGATTTTTTGGTTATATAAAATAATTTAGTATTTTTTGTGGTATTTTTATTTTAAAAAGTGAAACTTTGGTACGATAAAATAAAAGTTAAGTAGCGATTTAATAAATCAACTTGTATTTTCCTCCATTCTCTTTCCCCATGCAAATTCAATTTATTAAACTTTAATATTTGGAGTTTATAGGTACATTTTGGATTAATTGATTTGAATGGTAATTAATTTCTATAATGTTTGATCTTTACTGAAAATGAAAAATAATCTATTTGTTTCATAGGATGGAAGAAGCAAATATATTGTCTCAATTTATCTATCGTGTTTTCCTTTCATATATCATTAAAAAACATTAATTATGAAGTATTTTTTTGACTATTTTATTCTTATTTATATTGTAAGATATAATACTATTTCATCAAATATTTACTGTATTAATGTATCATAATTAATATATTTGTAATTTCAAAAATAATTATTAATAAAAATAAAATAATAAATTATTTGAAATAATTATTTATAAAAATCACGACAAATGATTTTTATTCGAGAGAGGACGTACATTATCACATTTACATTTTAGGCAAACATGATTTTTGCATTTTCGAAAATGAAATTGTACCAACCAATAATAGATGTCTAAAGTAAAAGAGCCATTCCATTATTATCTACACGACGAATTGAATATCCAAATTGTAAATAAATTTTATTTAAATATTTGAGTTACGACTTGTTTCAATTGAATATCGGATCGTATGACAACATCATTTTATTAGATATTTTTAGTTTAAAATTTGAAAAAACTTTTCAAAGTGATCTCAAGCATTCACGAATAGTTAAAATAATCATACAAAATATGTCATTTTTCTTTAATTATATGTATTAAACTCAGTTAGAACAAGTTTGAGGTCATTTTGTGGTTTACTAAGACCAACACATATAATTAAATGAATTAACTTAACTACGTAGTGAGCACTTGAGAACTTTGAGTATGCTGCTCATTTCACACCTAATAACATCAATAAAAATGTAGAGGGAATGATAATACTTCCTCCTTCCTAAAATACTTGTTAATTTTTACTTTTCGAGAGTTGAAACTGTACAAATTTTGATAAATATTTTAAGATTATGAAATAAATTGCAACTTATAGAGTTGCAATACTTTTTATATAATGTTTAAATATCTTAAACTAATCTAATCTAATTTTGATCTAAAAATTAGTCAAGTTGACTATCGAAAAAGTAAAAATATAACCACTATTACGAAACGGAAAAAGTATATTCTCAAAGAGTTGACATCATATATCATCTACAAATAGAATCCATGATGAAAACAAGTATATTTTTTTTGGCTTATGTAATGTTTTCAAAGTTTATGCCAAAACGCTATCTAGCTATTCCAATATTATCATGGTACTTTACCAATTTCATCATTATTCCTACAATTTAATTTGACAAAAGGATGACTATTTAGTTTATTTATTAAGATCTTTTAAAAAAAATATATATATAAATATCCATTTCCCCCCACCCCACAAAAAATAAATAAAGCAATAATGATTAAAAATTGACCAAAGTATGACCATGCATGGAAAATCAATTATTGGAGATAAATTGAAATATCTCTATATTATAATCCATTATGCCTTTTTAACAATACCTAAGTGCTAATAAGATCATTGTTAGCGTAGACCGAAACTTATATTTTAAAAAAATTAAATGTGAATTATTTGTTTTTCCTTCTTAATCTAAGCGAGCGGCACAATTTTTTGACGAAGTGGATTCAATTAAATCTTTCTTTCTTTAATCAACCTAATTTCATTGTGTTATTAAACTCATAACTTATTATACGTACATATTTAATAAACATCTCAACACGTATCAAAAAACTTGCACTAAAGTTATGGAATTTGTGCTACACTAAATATATTTTTCTCTAAACAAGAAAAAACAAACTGCGTGGCACTGGGACAATTTTGGTGGCTGTAATATTTCGTAATATTTCATAAGAAGATTGATGTACTAAATTTTCGTTATATGTGAAACTAAAAAAATAAACAAGTATAGAGAATTATTTACGAAACGTTACAGACTATTTTCACAGCTCTAACTCTTAATTTCTTGGTCACGTAACAATAAAATTATCGATTAACTTCTCTTTAAATTATCATATGCAGTCTTGATATGTGGAATTTTGCTCGAAAAAATACAAAATGACACAGAGCTCTACACATTCTGGTTACAAGCAGCATACAGCCAATACTACTACGTACCAAAAATACATCTAATTAATTTTTTTAAAAAGCTTAATCTCTTTTTTTTTTCAAATAAAAAAAGAAAAAGAAAATTAACCTAAGAACTCACATTAAAATAGCCAACAAGTGTAATATATTTATATAGAATCAGTATATACAATAATAACATATTCAGTAAAATCTTATAAATGAAATACGAGGAAGAAATCTACATATATTTTACCACACCTCATAGAGATAGATTATTTCCGAGAAATTATTTATGCAAGTGCAACAAATTCAAGTACAACGAAGAAGAAGACATAACAACTACACGATGAACAACAAAATAGATAAAAGAAATATAGTAAACAACGGATAATGCAAGATGTTAAAAGTAATACTACAATAATACAACTAATACAAAGCAAAGCAGTACGAAATATATATGCAATATGCGATCACCTAACAAGTGAATATATACTCAATGTATAATTTATATATATCGATTGAAAAAATAAATCTGTCCAATTATTTATGTCAAGATCCCGACTAAATACTTTATGATAGAGAGAGATCACAACAAAAAAGGTGAGCCCAGCAGCTAAATCTATGGCTGACCGACTTTGAAATATATAAACAAACAACATAAAAGTGAAATGACATTAAACAATAAAAAAAAAAAACTTATAAGAGAGAGAAATAGTGTACTGTATCACTGTGTGTGTGTGTTTTTAATTATTATTATTTTTTTGTTAGAAAAAGAAAGGAAATATTCTCTTTTTACTTTTATAGTCTCTTTTTGGTGTTTTCTTTTGAAATTATACAGACCCTTTTCTTCTCTTATCTCCCTCTTTAAAGATCTTAAAACTTTGAGCAAAGCCAAGAAAAAAAAAAAGAAGTCTTTATAAGTTCTTGTTTTTTACTTAGTGTTTTTCAAGATTCAAACTTGTGTCTTTTATTGTGTTTTTGTTCTTTTGGAACAATCTGAAAAAGAAAAAAAAAAAACTTGTGAGATTAAGTTCTTTTATCTGTTTGTATTTGAAAAAATTTAAGCTTTTTTTGTGAGTTAGCTTTGTTTTCTAGCTCCAACAAAGCTAAAACAAAAACCCCATTTTGTTAAAAATGATGTCTGGAGATTTGTTTTCAATTCATCAACAACAACAACAAGTACTAGTTGAACAAAACCCTAACCCTAAAGCTAATTCTTCTTCTAAGAAAAGAAGAAATCTTCCAGGTACACCAGGTAAATTTAGAACTACTATATGTTCATTTAGCTAGCGTTTGGTCATAGATTTTGCGAGTAGTTTTTTAAAAATTTACCACCTTGTTCAGTTCAGAACTATGAATTCATTTAGAATTCATGTCTAAACACCACTTCATAAACTCAATTTTTCAAGTTTCAATTTCAAAATCTATGTCCGAATGAGAGCTTAGTACAATAGTACAAAAATATTCACTTTTGCATGTCAAAGATTGAATCTTTATTGTCTCTTTCTTCAAACTACTTTTTACTGTTTTTTCTTTTTGAGTCGAGGGTGTATCGGAAACAATCTTTGTTGTTTGTGTATACTAGTGTTGTAAAGATTGAATCTTTTTAACTTTGCTGTTATGTTTAACAGATCCAGATGCTGAAGTTATTGCAATATCACCCAAAACACTCATGGCTACAAACAGATTCATATGTGAAATCTGCAACAAAGGTTTTCAGAGGGACCAAAACTTGCAACTTCATAGAAGAGGACATAATCTTCCATGGAAGTTAAAGCAAAGGAACAAACAAGAAATAGTTAAGAAGAAAGTTTACATATGTCCAGAAAAGACTTGTGTACATCATGATCCTTCAAGAGCACTTGGTGACCTTACTGGTATAAAGAAGCATTTTAGCAGAAAACATGGTGAGAAAAAATGGAAATGTGAAAAGTGTTCAAAGAAATATGCAGTTCAATCTGATTGGAAAGCTCATACTAAGACTTGTGGTACTAGAGAGTATAAATGTGACTGTGGAACACTCTTTTCCAGGTAATTAATTTTGGTACCATGTAGTAATAATATTATGTTCTTGTTTTGGGAATATTTGTTTCAAAACTGAAATAAATGCTCATTCATTCATGGAAAGTTCAATTTATTGCTTCCTCCTGACTAGAAACTACCAACCATTAAGCTCTCGTTTGGTCATAAATTTTGAAGCTGTGTAGCTTCAGTCTTTGAAGTTGTGTTTAGACATGCACTAGTCAGTTTTTGAGAAATTTGACCAAATTTCAAGCTGACTAGCATCCCTTTCCACTGACTATAGGATCAAATTCGCTCTTCAAGATACCTTCTGCCTGTCTTATATGTGTCTTTTTCGGTTCCAGCCTCTCAAACACTTACTCTCAAAATCTATGACCAAACGCTAGTTAAATTGTTTGATTCAAATTGTGTGTTATTATGCTTTAGTTTAATGTTTTCTTTTTCTTGTACACAGGAAAGATAGTTTCATTACCCATAGAGCTTTCTGTGATGCTTTAGCTGAAGAGAGTGCAAGAATCACTTCAGTTGGAACTACTCCCAACAATTTGAACTTCAACCAGCAACAACAACAACCTGTTGGCATTTCCCAAATTGGGACAAGTTTTGTCCAAGATTTTACAAGTATGACAACTGTGAATCCTCTACATCAGCATCAGCAAAAACCAAGATTATCACTTTGGCTAAATCAAGCTAATAACAACATGTCATCACCAAGTTCAAATCTTTTTGGCTTACCAGATCATCATATGGTCCAAATCCCATCTCCAAATATGTTTGGTACTGCATCATCAATTGGCAACCAAATACTTACCCCCACCACCACCACCACCACCACCAACACCCCTGCAACCTCAAATCCCCCAATACCAATGTCAGCAACAGCCCTTTTACAAAAAGCAGCACAAATGGGGTCAACAAAAAGCACACCAAATTACTTTTCCAACACATTTGGAGTAATGCACTCATCATCTTCTCCTTCATCAAACAACACAACACAAATCTTCAACAACAATGAAATTCATCAAGCTTTTGCAAAACAAACAGAGGATTACAATCAAACAGAGAATATACTCATCAATGGGTGTCCAAATATGAATTTATCTGTTAATTCTAAAGCAATCAATTTGGATCAGGCATTATTACAAACAGGTGGCATGCATAATCAAACTGTTCATTTCAACTTGCATAATAGTCTTACTAGAGATTTTTTAGGCATGGGGAATGAAGGGGGTCAGCCATTTTTGCCACAAGAATTGGCAAAGTTTGCTTCAATGAATGCAGCTATGGGGTTAAGCCATTACAGTACTGGTCACTAGTCCTAGCAAGTTTTTTTTTTTTTTTTTTTTTTTTGTATTACAAAAATACAATAATGTAAAATTTGAACCTTATCTTATTAGCAAGCT
>JAKRZT010016320.1:0-23008 GCA_029582215.1 Solanum sparsipilum
CTCACAATTCTAACATCTACAACATATATATATATATATATATATATATATATAAATACTAGAATCAATAATCTATTCACAACTTCATCATCAGCATAAACCTTAGGTCACAATTGCCCATTCAAGGCCAACATCCAATATAACACAATTGACCATCAATTTATCATAAATTCAATATAGAACAATACATGAATCAATAGCCCAAAACGATTTACACATTAATATCACATTATTAGCACATAATCAATAGACCCACTTTAGACCCAAAAATTAGGATTTCAAGATATGCAAGGGTTCATGGAGTTTATGATCTTAAAACCATCAATATTAACATAAATCATCATTTTTAATACTTTCATGCAAGAACCCAAGCTTAGAATTGAAATTGGGGTTTTTAGTGTTTATGAAAAACATTGAAATCACTTTGATTTGGCTCTTTGATTGAAAGGAGAATCAAAGATAAAATCCCCATACCTTTGTGATTAATTTCCTTAGGAATTTGAAGGAGAAGTCAATAGGAACCTATCCCCTAGCTTGAAGCTTCATCAATGTCTTTCATGGAGTTTATTTTGGAGGGAAGGTTCAATTGGAATAATGAGGTCTAATTCTAGGTTAAAGAATTTTAACTAATTTAAAATACCCAAAAATAGGTAAAATAGTCGTCTAGGGTCTAATTAGAAAGTGGGGTGAATTCACCCCTCACTTGGCCGAAACTTGGCAGTGAAACAATGCCTTCAATGCATTGACGGACCGTCCTGGTAGGTCGTTGTTTGGGACAGAGGCTCAATATTTGGGGCTAAGCTCCCACAACTAAGTGTGGAGTTACTCCCCCTTTTGACGGGGCGTCAAAGGCTTGATGAGGCGTCACCCTGGGCGTCAAACACACTGCCTAAGCAGCCTTTTATGCTAACGTTTGGGTCCTTAAGGTGATCCTTGGGGAGTCGTACCTGGACGTTGGGACCCTAAACATGCCTATTATGATAGTAGGGTCACCACCACTGATTTTAGACTTCATACGACACATAAAAACATGCAAGACACACTAGAACACACTAGCACGCAAACAACTAGTTTTTGAACGTCTCTTTGACGTTTGACTTCAAACTTAACTAAACTGACCTATAAACTTATTTTCAAACATTTATACAAGTTTATCAACTACTAACACATATGTGAAGCTCTAATTATCCCATTTCATTTTGAGGGGTGTTACAAGACCGGCGACTTGATTGCTTTCATAGAGGCTCGTTCTTTCTTAGTTGAGAAGATCCATGATTGCCAGTTTGATGACGAGAAGTTGTGTCTCATTCGAGACAAGGTGATGAGAGGGGAAGCCAAAGAGGTTTTCATTGATTCTGAGTGTGTCTTGAGGATTGGGGACAGGATTTGTGTTCCCATGGTGGGTGAGTTAATTAGATTGATTCTTAAGAAGACCCATTCTTCTTGATATTTCAACCATCCGGGAGCAGCGAAGATGTATCATGATTAGAGTTAGCAATACTGGTGGTGTGGCATAAAGAGAGATATTGCCGATTTTGTTTCTAGGTGCTTGACTTTCCAAAATTCAAGTGTGAGCACCAGCGGTCCAGAGGTATATCTCAGAGGATACATATTCCTACTCGGAAGTGGGAGCGAATCACTATGGACTTTGTTATGGGTCTACCTACCACCGTGGGTGGTTATGATTTTATTTGCATTGTTGTGGATAGGTTGACCAAGTCCCATTATTTCATCCTAGTTTGAGTAAAGTATACGACAGATAAGTTGGCTCAACTTTATATTAGTCAGATTGTGTGACTATATGGAGTCCCTATTTCTATTGTCTTTGATTGGAGTTCTTTGTTCACTTCCCATTTATGAAAGGCATTACATCATGGTTTGGGTACTCAGTTAGATATGAGTACAACTTTCCATCCTCGAACATATGGTTAGTCCAAGAGGACGATTCAGGTATTGGAGGACATGCTTTGAGCTTGTGTGATTCATTTGGTGCTAGGTGGGAACAACATTTGCCTTTCGTCGAGTTTGTCTACAAAATATGTTACCATTCTAGTATTCAGATGGTCCCATTTGTAGCATCGTATGGCAATCAATATAGATCTCTAATTTAATAGTTTGATCAACTGAGATGGACTCTTTAGATACATACTTCCTTAAAGATACTATGGAGCATGTCTGTATGATTCAGGGTATAATGTTGACAGTCTTGAGTCGACAAAAGAGCTATGCAGATTAGCGAGTCCAAGCCTTAAAATTTTTGGAAGGCGATTATGTTTGGCTTCTGAGTGTCACCCATGAAGGATGTCATGAGGTTCGGAAAGAAGGACAAGCTTAACCCTAGATTCATTTGACCTTTTGATATTTTCAGCTGAGTGAGAGAGATGGCATATAACTTGGCCTTGACACCTAGCTTGTCACTTGTGCATCATATGTTTCATGTCTCCATACTTCAAAAGTAAGTGTCATATGAGTCTCATGTGCTTTCACTTGATTCAGTTGGGTTTGATACAGACATATCTTTTGAGAAGGAACCTATAACCATCTCGGATAGGCAAGTCTGAAGCTTAGGACCAAGGAGATTGTTTCAGTGAAGGTGCAGTGGAAGTACCTATAACACCTCAGACTCGAGAAAATAGAAAATGCATCTTTCTAGAATTTGGTGTCAGAACTAACGGAAACCATCCACAGACCGTAGGTAGAACCACAGACCATAGGTGGGGTCCCGTGGTTCAGTCCCAGACTTAGGGGAATTTTAAGAATTTAAAGATGACACTTACAGTCATGAACCACGATCCGTTGATTGAATCATGGACCTAGGATGGTTCCATCATTGGGGTCTAGAGTTTTATGGTCTCTGAGGTCGACAAGTACGATCCGTGGTTGGACCTACGGACCTTAGGTGAGGGTCAGCAACCAATTAGAGGAAAATTGTTGTTGGGTCAACTTCAAACAGTCATTTATGTTAGCACATAATGAATTAGGTGGTCCATAACCTATCAAATGAAATATAATTAAATCATCTTTCCAACGCCACCAAGTTTGCTAAATTCTCATCTCCGAGTAAGAAGTTATGCTCATTTTAGTAAAGCCCTATAGGGAAGAGCTTGACTGACGACTCCTACCGACGGTTGGTAGGTCAACCGACGGCCCGTCAGTCATGTAGTAGGTGGCACTCATCAGATTTAAGTTAGGGTCATTTTGGTCATTTCCCCTATGCGTTGGGCATTTAAACTACGTCGTTTAACACCTAAACTACATTGTTTTACTCAGTTTAAGCCTATTAAATTAGTCAGAACTTACCCCAAATCATTTATTCTCCAAAACTCACCAAAACTTATAGCAAAAGAGGAGAAAGAGTAGACCAACCCCTCAGGAACAAATGAGATATTTTCTTTGGTTCAACCCTGAAATCCAAAGGATTTCTTCGTGAATTTCGTCACCAGGTATATCGGATTTCACTAGTGGGTTCCTTTCATCCACTAGGTACCTAGAATTCAGTCAGATTCTCGATTCCTTATATCTTGTTTAGACCTAGGGTTTCTAAAACCTTATATATTGAATGTGATTTATATGTTATAGTATTCTTAATCGAATTATCATGTTTTCTTCGAATCGTTGTTAAATTCCTTGTATGAAAACTCAAAACCCTAGTTGCGTAGTTTCTTTTAGTTCATGAAATGAACTTGCTAGGTCGGTTAAACAGTTAATCATGTTCCAAATTTTGAATGTTACATTATCAGTATATAAATGTTGTATTCTCATATTTGCATGTCAGTATTTTGAGCTATTCAGTATTTCATCATTTCAGTCATAATGTGTCATATACATATTCAGTTGGGAGTAGACTTAACACTGAGCTGGACTAGAGTTCGGCATACTCTCATAGTCTTAGAACTACGTGCCCCCATAGGTTTATAAGTCCTCTCTGTTGGGTATCAGATTTAGTGATCACGCCAGTCATGCATTTATACCCCTGACAAGGTATATTGGGTCCTCTCGATAGGGCGTGTACATCGGACTCTATGTTAAGCTCACATGATTTTATGTCGGTTAATAGTAGCTCCCACAGTCAGACTATTAGTTTATTGACCAGGTTTTCAGTTATACTTCAGTATTCAGTTCAGCATGTTATTTTCATGGTTACTACTTGTTCATTGCATTCAGTTTAGCTATTTCAGTTACGTTCAATATTTAGATTATTATTCAGTTATGCCTTATTTCAGCTTATATATGTTCAACGTAGTATCTATATCATGCATGCTCAGTACATTCAGGGGTCGTTTGGTAGAGTGTATTAGCAAAAATAATACATGCATTAATTATATGTATTAGTAGTCCTTTGTTTGGTGCATTTTTTCATGCTATGTATAACTAATGCACTATATTGTGTATTAAGGAGTGTATTACTAATACCATGGATTTCTAGGTATTAGTAATGCAAAGGATTTGATACATGCATTAATATGGTTAAAGACCCAATTACCCCTCAAAAATATTTTTACATCTTTTCCACCATAATTGTCAAGAATACTGTTGTAAATAATTATTTATATAAAATGCATATGATTTTTAATACACCAAACCAAACAATGCATAAGATATAATCTATGCATAACTAATACAAGTATAACTAATATATGCATTACTAATGCAAATATTACTAATACACTCTATTGAATATTTTTTTATACACTCTACCATCAAGATCAACATAAATAGGAAATCCCAAACTCATGTCATTAGAATGTTGTGGATCTTGACTCTTTTGAATTTCTTCAGTAGCATCTAGCAGCCCTTCAACGAACTCTCCTATTGCTCTATCCTTACCAAAGATTTCTTCCTAATCCTCAAATAGTGGCCATTTCTTAGTATTCATTTTCTTGGATTGTGTATCAATCTAGAAAATTAAAAAATAAAATAGAACAATATGATATTAATTAACTGTAAAAGGATCTAAAGAGAGGCTAGATGCTACTGTATATGTGATGATAACAATTTACTTGATCACTAGTTTAAAGGCACATCAACTATGAATAATTAAAGGAACTAATAAGGAAAGTACCATATGAAATAACAAAAATATATTAATTACCTTTATAGAGTCAATCCAATGTTTTGGATCGTCAACTATTTTAGTTCCATCACTATATTGAAATCTCAAACCACTTCGAGTCTTCAACAAAGCTATACTTCCATAGCATCTTTTCCAATATCTCATTTTATTTTTGATGTGTGGTTCATCTTTCAATCCACTTGTAGGATGATATTTGTGTATATAACGTTCTAACTCCATCAAGTGTCCTGGTCTAAAGGTTCCATTATCACCTCTCCAACCATTAGCACACAACTCTTTAAGCCCGTCTAAAAGAGTTTGTTCTCCTTCTAGAATCCATGTCCTTCGTGTGTTGCTTGATTTTTTTGATTTCTTATTTGATGATGTTTGACTATTCATTTTGCCTGTAAGAACTTGTGCGACATATTATCAAAAAAATCAAGAAGAACCAAATATCATAAGATTCACTATAAACTAAAGCATACAACAAAAGAAAAGTGAAGAGTACATAAGGGTGTGCAATTAAGGTCACAAAAAAACAGAAGTTTCTGGCAATTAAACAATTTATACTAGGCCAATTCTAAAGAGCAAATGAAGTCCAAAAAGGTTCTATAGCTAACAAGTAGCAATATGTCAATTGTTAAATCTTTCATTCCACATTGATTGAGCCAGTTCATCTCTCCAAGTGGTCCACTCCTCCGACGATTCAACAACATCAATATTCTCGTGTTGATACTCAATTTGTTCTTCTATATCAATGTCTAAGGGATCCACTTCCATCTCTCTATGAATGAAATTATGAATCAAGCAGCAAGCACTAATGATCCTGTTATGAACCTTAACCGAGTACCATGAAGAACTTCTAAGAATTCCCCAATGTCCTTTCAACAAACCAAATGCCTTTTCAATTACATTACGAGCTCTAGCATGCCTCTTGTTGAAAATCTCTTCTTTACATCGAGGTGATGGATTATCGCCTCGCCAATCCTTTAACCAATATCTATAACCTCAATAAGGTGAAAGAAATCCTTTTCCATTCGTATATCCTCCGTCACACAAATAATAGTTACCTATAATATAAACATATAATTTAGTTACTAGTACCATTCTTTCTATGATGTAACTGGAAAGCATATATAAGGCCTACCCTCATGAATTTTCAAACCATTCTTTCGTACTGTAGCATCTCGTAATACACGACCATCGGCAGCTGAACCTTCCCATCCAGGTAACACATAAGTAAAATTGAAATTTCTATCACAAACTCCCAAAACATTAGTTGATATCTCTCATTTTCGTGTTCTATATCTTGGTTTGTGTTGGATTGGAACTCTAATGGGAATGTAAGTACCGTCTAGTTCACCTAAACAACCCTTTAAGATAAATTATAGTGTTATCTCAAAATATATAATATTTTTCTAAAACTGTTAAAACTGTATATTTTGTATATAAGTTAAAAGATGATAAATGACAATTTCACCTACCTCAAACCATTTCCATCGATCTTCAATCCCATCCTCAAGTACTGGTTTGGGATTAACAAGTAGCAATGGACTTAGTTTGAGAATAGCACTCAAGCATTCATTGAAAGCCTGACTTACGCTCCATCCCGATCTAATATAATCAACCTTGATTGATCTATTTTTCTCATGGTGAGCCAAGATATTTAAAAACATTGCTAATTTTTCGCTGCTTGACATACTTTTACTATCGGTCAAACCTCCAATATCCTTAGTTAAGAGAACTAAAGTGTGAAAGGCATTTCTATCCATTCTTAACTTATCGATACATACACTATATCATTTATGATATAGTGTAATTGAGAAATGACTTTCGGAACTCGAACACTCATACGATACCTAACCTCATGTCTGTTTCGACATCGTCTTCTTAGAGAATGACCATGACTAGCCATGAAAAGACAAATAAGGAGAACAAGAACTTGCTGAAACAATATCTCCACAAGAATAATATATTCAATACCTGACAATGGTTGAAGATCCATAATAACACCTATATTTGCCATAAAAATAAGAATGAATACATATAAAGCTTTTAAATAAGTATCTATGTGCATAAATTCCTAAATTTTCGACCATATAAAGAGTGGAATAGATGAGCTCAAAGCATATTAAATAAACAAGCTAAACCTAAATTTCATGTTAAATTGTGAAAGAGATGTTGAAAAATATAGATTTTAATGAAAGATAAGAGTACTAACCTTGTAAAGATGAGCAAACAATGTTCGATTGAGCAAAAGGAAGAAGAAACCTACTCTTGAATTCCATTGACAAAGTACAGAGAGATGAAAGGTTTCTGAAACAAGTACCATGAAAAATGTTTTTTTAAAAGGCATTGAGGGTACTTTTGTAATTGTATAATATAATGCAAGTGTTAAAATGCTATGTATTACTAACACCTAGAATTTCTTGGTATTAGTAATACACAACTTAATACACAATATAGTGTATAACAATGCTTGCATAGTTATACATGACATAAAAAAAAGTGTACCAAACAAGGTATTACTAATACACACACCTAATGCATGCGTTATTTTCCTAATACACTCTACCAAACGACCCCTAAGAGTTTTCAGTTTTAGATTTGGAGTCTTTTTGAGGATTTTAGGTGCTAAGTTGGAAATTTGTGAAATTTTAGCTTGTGGGTTGACTTTGATCAACATTTGTGGTTCGGATGCTCGGATAGAAATTTTGAGAGTTCCTTTGAATTTAGGGGATCATTTTAGGGCTAAGTGAGATCTTGGTTGAATTTTCAGAGGTTCCGAGCTCATTTTGTCTTTTTAGGTGTTATGTTAGTTTCATATAAATTTTACGGATGTCGGGTTGATGAGAAGTCGGATGCGTATTTTGATGATTCCATTGTGTCAAAAACATCGAGTTTAGTAAATTTGCTTATATGATTTATGTTTACGGGGTTTCGAACAAATCCTGAGGGTCCATTCAATGATTTATGTTTGGTTGTGTTTTGCCGGTGTCTACAGGCTACGGTTTTGCGAGGACTTGTTCGCTTAAGCAAACTTCGCAAAAGCGAAAGAGCCTACACTTTTTTTAGAGACGCCACTTTTACAAGGTTTGCAAAAGTGAACATGTTGTTCGATTTATATATGCTCGCTTAATCGAATTTGAATCCGCTTTTACGACATCTAAGAGGAGTTGTGAGCAGAAACTTTGGGGTTTAAGCCCCATTTTTCAGTTTTGAGCTTCGTAAAACTCTTGGAGGTGATTTTGAAGAGATTTCATGTGCTTAATTATTTAGGTAAGCTTTTGTGACCCTAAAACTTCGTTTTCGATTAATCATCTATGGATTTGACCATCAAAACTTGGGATTTTGATTGGCAAATGACAAGGTTTTTCAAGAACTTGAGTTCTAAATCAAAATGGTAATTGTGAACTGATTTAACTCCTTTTACGAAAATGGTTTTACTAATGAGTTCCAAATGCCTTGGGTAACATTTTCAAGTAAAGATTTTTGGATTCTTATCTCATTTACGAAATTGGCTTTTTGAGTTGATTGACCCATTTTTCAAAGAGTATGAATTGGGTATTGTTAAATTTGAAATCTTATTGTGATTACTTGATTGAAATAGATTGTGTGGCTTTGCACATTGTGCAGAAAGAGAAGACTCAAGTCTTGAATTTACCATTTGATTGAATTAAGGCAAGTGATCTCTTAAACCTTTTTAAATATATTAGAATCGTGTATTGATGAGTCCACGATTTGGACTTTTTAGAGTTTTATTTTGATAGATTTAGTGTCCTCAAATGCATATTTTGTCTCAATAACTATCTGGGGGGAAACCCATCCCCCACCAATGCGGCCTCGACCCTCTTTCCCAAGAGGAACTGCTTCTCCAGGATACCCAAAAAGAGTGGGAGGTGCCTGGGCTCGTTCCTCCCGATAAAATAGAAGGAAAACCGGTATTGAAGCTCCGCTCTCCTTTAGATATCAAGAAGGAAAAGGCGTTCTAATTTCGAAACCAGAACGACGCGAGATTTTCTGCTTCTTAAGATTCCGTTTATGGCTATTATATAATATTAGAACATCGTTATCAAAGAGAAAGTAGGAGAGTGTTGGGCACGATCTCGAAGCATGGTAAGATGTTATCATTTTCAATGATACCATTAGCACTTCTTCAGCAAAAATCAACAGGCTAGATTTGGAACCCTTGTCGCAGCCCTCGAGAAGCCGGAAAGTACTCTGTGAAAAACCTTGAGTTTCAAGTATTTGGAGTTAGAGGTAAAGCATGGACACTATTAAGCAAAAAAGGAACAAGGTAGCGGAAAAGACGAAGAAAAGATGGCCCGAGGATCGCCTAAACCATTAGGCGATTCGCCGAATGGCTATTGTCTCGCCTAAAGTTCCAGTGTGCCAAGCTCTGAAGGAGAAAATTGAGTCAGTGAAATAAAGGAGCAGTCGGCGAGTCGCCGAACAATTCCGCGATGCAATATTCCATCGCCTAACATTACAAAACCTGAATTTACTGAAGGCCAATACAGAAAGACGATGAACCAGACTAAATGGTGGATCGCCGAGTGGATCGGCGATCTTGACTAACTGCGCCGAAGTGGTCCTTCGCAACACACTTTTGACAAACTATAAATACTTGTTTAAATTTTTAGCTTAGTATCAGATTTTGTAGGGAATCATATTATTTTTAGTTTTTAGAACATAGAGTTTTGGAGACATTGTTCATTAGCTTTGAAGATTTGAAGATTTCCATTTCTAAGCAATTGGTAGTGGGTATTGAAGATTATTCATCTTAGACGTGTTTAAAGACGATATCAATCGTACCCACTTGATGGAAACACTTTTCGATATCAATTTCTATCTATTTATTATGTCTAGCTAAAACCCAAGTTTTCTTATTTGTTTATCTTTCTTTGTTTGGAATAACGTGTGGAAAGTGTTTAGAAAGAGGGAAATTGGCGAGAAAAAGTTCCAATCGGTGCATCACCGAAAGGGTCGGTGACCCCGACTCAGACAACCATTGGACTCAAGATAAATTTAACTTGGAGTCTATAACTTTCGTTGAAAACTATGAAATTATTGGCGAGTCACCGACTAGCGATATAATCCGCCGTTTGGATCTCTAAATCTACTAGAAGTCCTGTAAAATTCAGTGAGGTAAGTGTCTACTTGGCGCTTCGCCGAGCGAATCGGTGAGTATGACTAATGTCGCCGAATGGCGAAAAATTGGATGGTTTTTAAGGCCAAAAGGGTATACTTTTCAAACTCCTTAACTTTCCAGCTCTTTAAGGCTTCACAAACTCACACCTGCACATTATTCTCTATATTTTTGCATTATCTAAGTGTTTTAGTCATCGATTTGTGCTCAAAACTCGGATTATATTACCACCTAGCGATTCAATCTTAACTTAATCAACATTAAAGGTTGGTTTCCTGATCCCCGAGTTTGTTTTTGATAGTTTGAACTCTTATGCAGATGATCTTACCTTGTTGTCATGTGTTGGGCCTCTATGATAGGATTAGTATGCTTAAATGCCGGTTTTAATTTGAAAATCTTACCCGTAGTGTGTTGATTGTTGAAATCCCATAGCTTGGTGCATTGAAATATATTAAAATTATATGGGTAGTGCTTGTATGTTATGAGTCTTTTCTACATTTGTACTATGCATGCTTTAATTGTGTTTCCAAGGGTTGTGGGGTTGATTTCGAGAATTGGGTTGAAAATAGACATGTTGGGTCGTTTGGCGAGCTGGGTCGAGCTCGCCGAACCACTCGGCGGTCCGCCTAATGTCCTCATCTCGCCTTTAATTTCATGCTTTGTAACTTTCGGCGAGAAGCCTAAGATCGTTGAAGGCACTCGGTGACTCGCCAAATGTGTTCTTGATCGCCCTTTGTCTGCACCCCTGCATCCTTTTGGAACTGTACCTTTCGGCGAGAAAACCCTCACGCGCCAAATGTTGTCGGTGATTCCCCGAAGGTTTGGCGAGTTTGCCTGCAACTGATTTTTTGTGTTTTTATCAAATATTTTCTAACTTTGTCTCAAGGCTTTGCAAACATGGTTAGACCTAAAGTTGCTGGGAGAATCATGCCACCCCGACTGATAAGCACAGATTTTCAAATTAAATGAAAGAAGGTCGAATCCTCCCAAGAAGGGAAAGTTAGAACCTCTACCTGGAAACAAAGGCAAAGGCAAGAGGCCCAGTTCTAACATAAAGACTAATCCAGGAAACCCCTCTATTCCTTCATGGGCCCAGGGAATCTATGCAGCTGTGCGGAAATTTTTGGCGGATACACCTGTAGCAACTCCTGATGAGTCTGATGCTATTGTTCCTTTTGAAGGAACTCCGGGCACTAATGCCTAGACAGATGGAGCGATTGCGTAGATAGGATCCCCTCTTTACCTCCTTCTCTGTCTTTTTTTCATTTTGACTTATGGATATTATATTTTTGTTTGCATTTAAGAAAAATGCTTTTATTTGTGGTGGGGTTGTGTGACATTCAAAATTCTTGTTTTGTTTATACATTTGGGCTTTGAGCTAAATTTGTGTTATACACTGCTTTGTGTGGAAGGTTTGAGCTTGTGGCTCTGTGTTTTTAATTGTACATGATTTTTTACCCTTCCAAAAAATTTTGCCACCTCTTGTTTGTGTTGAATGTGGCTGTTCTGGTGCAAATTTGAGTATCGGTTTGATCAATACTGATGACTTGAATAGTGCTTATAATCGAACAAACATGAATGTGTGGCTACGACGAGGCCAATTGAAGTTGCATAGACAATATGTGAACTCATTGCATCTTGTTGTGACTAGCCAAGTATCGAATTGAGTCTCTCGTAATGAACATTGCACACTAGCGAAAGTGTGGAGTCTTGTTTGACATTGGTGTCAATGCCTTGTGTGATGAGCTTACTGTGAACCATGTGTGATGACACCAAGAATTTGCCCCGTTGGTCCAATTGACTAAGTGATGCAAATTTCTTGAGATGATCTTAGACAACTTTAAAGAGTGTGAACCAATTTGAAATTATACTTCTTTTATGGCTTACCTTATGAGTGTGTGAACCTCTTTTGAGCACCCCTTGAGCCTTACCTTTTTCATAGAAGAAACTTGATGAAAGCTTAACCTTTCTTGATCCATTACTCATAATCCTCATGATTTGTGATCTGTTTGAATAGCCAACATAGGCTAAAAGCATAAGTTAGGGGTGTGGTGAGGGTGTGGTGAAAAGAGAAGGTGAATCAAGAACATGCAAAGAAGTCCTTTTGCCCATGTTTTGAGAAAAATGGAACCCCTCCATATATTAAAAAAAGAAGAGAAAAGATTGAAAAAGAAAAAGTTGTGGAATAAAGTTGTGAAAATACAAAGAAAATGGGGTTTCCAATGATCCACGGAAGATGAATAAGAGGTGACTTTTGAGCTTGAATGAAAATGATGAAGAAAGGGAAAGAAGGTGTTGTTCACATCACATTTCATGAGGATTTCAGACTATAAGCCTAAATGACCATACATTTACACTCAGCCCTATTAGAAGCCTTGAAAAGACCTTTTTGATCTTGAATGAGCTGGAGCAAAAGTTGATTGGAAAATAAGGGCAAACCTATGGGTGAATTCATGTATTGTATTTATCTTTGTGAGTGTGAGTGTTGATCTTGATTTCGAAACTTTAAATGATTGAACCATTGTGTGAATATGGAATCATTCTTTGTGCGAGGGCATTTGATTTCCTTGGTTGAGCTTGAACTTGCATTTGAAGCAAGTATTGTGAGCTTGAGATTCTTTGATAATGGTAAGTCACAACTTGAATCTTTGAGTGCACAATTGATTCTTACACGAGTAAGTTGAGTCTTTTTGTGTGCATTCATGATTGAGTCTTGTGTAGCGTTGTTTGAGACATCCCTTTTGAATTGCTGAACTTGAGTTTTACTTGAGGACAAGCAAAATTTTAAGTTGGGGGTGTTGATGAATTCGCGATTTGGACTCTTTTAGGGCTTTATTTTGATAGATTTAGTGTCCTCAAATGCATATTTTGTCTCAATAACTTATGAAAAAACTTGAGTTTCAGGTATTTGGAGTGAGAGGCAAAGCATGGACACTATTGGGCAAAAAAGGAACAAGGCAGCGGAAAAGATGAAGAAAAGACGGCATGAGGATCGCCTAAACCATTAGGTGATTCGCTAAATGGCTAGGGTCTCGCTTAAAGTTCTAGTGTGCCAAGCTCTGAAGGAGAAAATCGAGTCGGCGAGATAAAGAAGTAGTTGGCGAGTCACCGAACGATTCCGCGATGTAGTATTCCATCGCCCAACGTTACAGAACCTGAATTTGTTGAAGGCCAATACAGAAAGGCGATGAACCAGACCAAAGGGCGGATCACCGAGTGGATCGGCGATCCCGACTAACTGCGCCGAATTGGTCCTTCACAGCACACTTTTGACAAACTATAAATACTTGTTTAAATTTTTAGCTTAGTATCAGATTTTGTAGGGAATCATATTATTTTCAGTTTTTAGAACTTAGAGTTTTGGAGACATATTGTTCCTTAGCTTTGAAGATTTCCATTTCTAAGCAATCGGAAGTGTATATTGAAGATTCTTCATCTTAGACGTGTTTAAAGACGATATCAATCATACCCACTTGATGAAGACACTTTTCGGTATCGATTTCTATCTCTTTACTATGTCTTGCTAAAACCCCAATTCTTGAAGTGTGATTATGTGAATATGGGTTGAATTTACTACTGGGTATTGCTAATTGATTGCTTATTCGCTGTGTAAAGGTGATTTCGTTCAGTAGTTGTATTTGAATTTAATGGGGTTGTAGTTGCAAATACAATTTTATCTTCGTGTTAAGAAATTATTCATTTGTCAATGATAATATAAGAGTATATATATTTTTGTGGTATCATTAAAATTTACCGTTCATACATTACTTATTAGTCAATGATACTATAAGAGTATATCTAACGAAAAAAATATTTAAAATATAATCTAATGAAGAAATATTTAAAAAATTAAGATAAAACAAAACAAAACAAAAAAGGAACTAACAAAGAGAAATAAAAACAAAAATATTAGTTAACCGGAAAAAAAGAAAGAGAAAAAGAAAATATTCTTAATTCTTAGGAAGAAGGAAATCAAAATAATTAAGTCTTTGATCATTATTTACCTCATATTTAGTTTTTTCATTATCGTTTTTTAGCATAAATTTTATGAATTATTCTTATGTTATACATTTTATTTGTAGGATTAAATTGGTGTGAAGATGAAGAAATTTGGAGCACAAATAAATTAAAAATAAGAAATCATATAAGGAAATCAAGCGGACAACTTAATGGATTAAATAGAATATTATATTAATATACATATATATGTAACCTTATGCGGAGGCTATGCGGTGTAAATTTTTTGTGCCGACTGTGTATATTTAGAATTATTAAGAAATGGGGTATGTGAGTGTAATATTTAACTTTTTATGCAATTTAGTGTACTTTTCTCATTTATCATCTTATTCAAAAGTGAAGGGGTATCGTTTCTCAAATTCAAAATCTTAAGGGGGAAAATGAGCTTTACTCTTTTATTTCAAAAAATATATTCTCATTAGCTTACCAAAATTTATTAACCATATTGAAATATTTATTTATTTGACTAAAAACTTGATTTTCTTACCATATAAATTTATTTTGTTACTATAATTTTTGCATTTTGCAAGAAATCTACTTTTTATTGTACTATTTGGCTAGAAATTTATCATAACTATGAAGAATTTTTTGTATAAATAATCATCTTATTTCATTTTTATAAGCACCACATTTTCTTGAGCGTTTTATCAATCAACTTTTTTTTAAAATCATTTTCCCTCAAAGTTGAGTCATGGCAGAAAAAAAGACTTTAGGACGTCGAAAAATTTCAATGGTCAAAATAGAAAATGAAGATGCTCGATACACAGCATTTTCAAAGCGTCGATCAACATTATATAAAAAGGCTAGTGAATTGGTTGGGAAATATGATGTTGACGTGGGGATAACATTATTTTCTCCGACCAATAAACCCTACTCTTTTTTTCACCCTACACTTGATGCGGTTGTAGATCGGTTTTTTAGTCCAAATACACCGCCAAGTGAAAGTAACCGTATTGCTATTGAAAATTCTCGAAACAAAGGGAGGGAACTAAAAGCTAAGCTTGACGAGCTTGATATCATAGAAAGGGGTCTATCTAATTCGACATCTGGCACTGAGGAAACTGACATGAAAAAAATGTGGGAATCTATTATTGAATTTAATGAAGAGGAGGTGAATGAACTCGAGCTTTGGTTGAAATCTGTTGATTTTGATTTGAAAAATTCTTTATCGCAGGTGGAAAACAATGCTTCTTCCTCCACACAAGCACCTCCAGAAAATGTTGATTAAACATATATTGATTCCTAATATATTGAACTTCATGCGTTGTAATAATTAGATTCAAAGTCATACATTTCGAATGTTTTTTTGTTTCTAAATTTAGTGATGTTACTTGAATTCATTAGTGATCTTCGTTTGTTTGATGTTTGATTCGTTTGTTAAAATAGTCATGTACTATTTGAGAATCCGCCTCTTTGTTACTTGTGGTATGGATGACTAGGTTTAGTCGAGCTTGCGGCGTTGTATTTTGTTCCTAGTTATATCAATAAATTGATTAGTGATTTGTTTGACTTACTTGCTTGATTAGAGAAGTTTTTTTGGTAACAACTATTATTATTTTCAGTTTCTACTATAAACCTGATAAGATTTATGATTGAATCCTTCATTCAAGCATCTACACGTCATTTTTACCCTATTTTTTTTTATTATTCCCTACCATTCTAAAAAATTACAAAGATTCTTTTTTTCCACAATTTCTCACTTTTCCGAATACATCACTGTAAACTATCACCCCACAATTTTTTTTCCTTTTTTTTCACGCCTAAAATCACTCCATGGTATTACCAATTATCTTCATCACTTTATTTTTGAATTTCAAATATTTTCTCTTTCCGACTTTTTGATTACAAGTTATTGAAAAGACTTCTTCATCTTCTGTTTTATTCATTTTTTTGAACTCCGACACAAATCCTCTCAAATCTCTTGCAAAACCTCTCCCTCTCCTCCTCCTCCACCACACCAATCACCATCCTCCGTCAACCTTCCTCCAGCCCCAACCTTCGTTTCCACCCTCACCCATCTATCACCACCCGATCTATCCTCATCTGTGACGACGACATCAAACCCGATACAAACTGAATAAACTTCACTTTCAACATCTGAAAATCCAGCTCAGATCTCTTAATTGGATTCTTCGTCGAATCTCATAACTACGACTTAACCCATAAATTCTGGATCTATACAATGGAAACCCAAAAATACTCAATCATATTAACGAAATTCATGATCATAGAAGGATTTCTTCATGATTATTTTTTTTGGTTTCAGCAGATCAAATTAATTATTTTGAACTAAAATGGTGATTGTGAACTAATTTTAATTCTTTTTTCGAAATGGTTTTCACCAATGAGTTTCAAATGTCTTGGATAACATCTTCAACTAAAGATTTTCAAACTCAACCCTCATTTTTGGAATTGAGTTTTTGAGTTGCTTGACCCATTTTTCAAAATGTATGAGTTGGGTGTTGCTATTTCCTAAATCTTATTGTGATTACTTTATTTAAATAGATTGGGTGGCTTTGGAAATTTTTTGGAAAGGGAAGACTCAAGTCTAGTTGACTATTTGATTGAATTAAGGCAAAAGACTTTCTAAACCTCTTATAAAACTTGTAGAAACTTGTATTTTCCTTCATTGTGTGTGTTGGGGAGAAATGAGAATGAGGTGATGAGTTCATTGTTTCACTTGATTAATCTTAAGGAATAAAAATGGGATTAATGAAAAGGCAACATGTTGATCATAATGCTTTGTGAATTACCTTGTTGTGGACCCTATTTGGTTGATTGATGGAATAATTTGATGGCATTAATGTGGACTTGAATTGCTTGAGTTGTTGTCTCGTCCTTATGATATGAAACTACTTATTTGCATTGATTATTGTGCACCGTGATAAGACATGTGATGTATATGCCGAAGGAAAATAGTTCTGATAAGTTATATGATAGAAAGTCAAAGGGAAATGGTTCCGGCTAGTGATGTGATATAAAGCCGAAGGAAAATACTTCCTAGTGATAGTATGCCGAAGGAAAATGGCTCCGACAAGTGATATGATATAAAGCCAAAGGGAAATGATTTCGGCTAGTGATGTGATATAAAGTCGAAGGGAAACGGTTCTGGCTAGTGATATTGTGCCAAAGAAAAATGGTTCCGGCGAGAGTTTGACTATTGTGATTTGGTGCATCTAACACTTGAGAGAGATCTACTTGATATTTATGAATGACGTATTTGATACTTGTGATTGACATACTTGATACTTGTTGGTTGTTCAACTGTGATTGTTAAGTCTTGTGAACTGTGTATTGTGAAACTTCTAGGTTGGGATGATTCCTATGCAGGTTGTAATTTGAGGAGGTTCGGTTAGGATGAAAGAAGTACTCATTTTCTAGCTAGTTTTGCCTTGTTTAATTGGTTACTTGTTGAGTACCATGTTGGTTGGTACTCACTCCTTTCTTCTACACTTGTGTAAGTTGCGAGCTTGGTACCTGTGATTGCATTTTTTCTTCTCCTACTTTCGAGGCTTGTCAAAAGACTTTTGAGAGGTATTTGTTTGTTATCTCGACGGTCCCTCTTGTTCCTTATTTTATGTTTTGTTCTATTTGAGAAACAAAGACATTGAGACTTGTAATTATCTTTAAATTTCACACTTTTATATCAGTGGTTTGTACACGTGATAACCAAGTTTTGGGGTTATACTAGAATGAATAAATTTTTCGCTCTTATCTCATTTTTGTTTTCTTTCCACATTTCTTTCGTTTCATTGGATTGAGGCTGACTTATCTTGGTGGGAATAAACGAATGTCATCGCGTCCATTTTTTGATCGTGACACTATTATCAAATCAAATTATTATAACGAAAAATGCGCACATCTTGTCAATTTTTATCTAATTTTATGCATATATGGGAATGAAAATACCTTCCTTTTGTAGTTCTAAAGTGACATACATTGTTGTTGTCTAATCCTTGTAATTCAAGAGATAGGCTTTAAAAATAATATAGCCAAAAATAAATCAAAAGTAGAGTTGTGTGTGTGTGAGAGAGAAAAAATGCTAAAATAATGGACAATCACATATAAAAAAGAAATGGATAAGCAAATAAATAATTACCAACCCTTTATTTCTTTTTTTTTTTAATACAAGCTAATGCAATCCATTAGAATTTTAAAAAGTTTTGTCCCATCAAAATAATTCCATGCTAAATATACTAATGGTAAGGAATAAACTATATGACCGGAAAAAACTCAACTTACTATATTTAACAACAAAACTAAATTATATTAACAAATTGAAATTCTACATTTTAAAAAGGATAAAAAAATTGGAAAAACAAAATTTATTTATTTTTCTTATTACAAAACGCATTGAGAGTCTTGAGAGGAAGTAAATAAAGAGAAGAAGATGATGAAGGGGAGATCACAAGAGACAATTAGCTTTGAGAAAAACACTTGGAAAATAGTTGGGATTTGCAAGAAAAATTGGTACAATTTTCGTCGTCGTTTTAATATCTAAATTCATAAAAAAGAATATTTTTTTATTTTAGATTTTTCTTAGACGATTTGGTACGCTTAGCTTTCGATCGAGAAAGATAAGAGAGAAAGCGAGCTTAATTCGTATGAAGTTAATGAAGAAAAAATGTTTAACTTCTAAAGTGGGACATATTATAATTATTATTGGCTAAATGTTTCTTCCTTCATTATTGTTAGATTTTTCTTTTAGTTTTTTTTAATATTTGTTATTAAAGTTTATTGTACGTGGGCAGAGATAAGTCCCACAAATGATAGTGTTTCCATTGGAAAATGGAAGTGTTTAAATGTTCAAACATAGTTATCATGTTCTCTTATACTATTGAGTTGATCCTTTGTGAGATTCATATCCAAATGAGTACAATGCAAATTAATCAACCAAAGGACTAAGGTGAATGATATGTGGTACTTTGTAACTGTGTTGGTCAGAGATGATAAATATTTTATAAAATTAATTGAGATACGTGTAAGTTGACTTAAATATTATGATTATAAAAAAATGTAGAGGAAAAAAACACGTGCTCTCTCCTTTTACTTCTTCTTCTTTGTTTAATTACTTCCAAGCTCTTTTTCATATGTTTTTACGACATATATTTTAATTAAGTCCATCTCCTTCGTGAACTTGAAAAAATTGATGCAAACATGACGAAATTTGAAAGTTTATTGGACCTTTTAAAATTGATTCAACTCGATTGTTTTCACACTTTCAAATATCTAAAGATAAAATGTGAAATATGTTAGAAAACTTGTAGCATTCGAAAAGAAAGTGTCCCTTATTGATTTGGGAAGAACTTTTCGTTTTTTTACTTTATATTGACTTCTCATTTTTTAGACTTATAAAGAGTTTATACTATCGAACTCACGCGCATAAATAATGGACTGATAAGCAAAATTAGGAGGATCAAATAAACATGTTGAAATTAAGTGGTAAAGATGAGTTGAGTGGATAAATATATGCATCATGAAGAACTGAATTCTTGATGAGGTGAGAAGATAAAATATTATCTAAGTAAAGAAAAAGAGCATTGTGCAGCGTTAGTTGGTGTCTCGAAGAATGTAAGTAAGCCGTGTGATTTCCATAACCAATGATGCTCCTCTTAAATTGATGATTTTTAATTTTTGTTATTTAACATTTTAAGTAATTAAAAAATAGTCAAAAATAATTTTAACATAAAAATAAATAAATTGCAAAATAGAAGTTTTACCTTACAAGATAAGAGTTCAATTTCAAAATATCATACCTTAAAAAATTCATAACTTACAGGGGTAATAGCCCAAAAATCAAGAACCATGATGACACTTACGCTAATCCCGTCGAATATTCACAAATGCGAAAAATAAAGAAATTTAGAAAGTGAAACAAGTCTTAAGCAAATTATTTTTCTCCATAAAGTCAAAGATAAGAATGGAAAAATAATAATCATAATTCCAAGATTTGGTGACATGAATCCAAACTTCTAAGACCACAAGAACATGATTTAAAGTGCTACATTGTGTGAAATATAAAGATTAAGAAGATGCAATAAGAGATAAGTTTGAATGTTGTGGAATAACAAGTCGCTACCTCAAAAACTTCAGTGAGTTGCAGTTGAAATGAGGATCACCTGCCATTAGTACCAGGCTTAAAATCTGCACAATATATGGAGGAGCAGAAAATAAGAATGAGTGCCAAAAAACACATGTACTAAACAATATCATCGATTGACCCTCAAATGAAGTACTGACGAGAGTCATCCTTATACTGTTTTATTAAAGTTAGTTACCATTATTAAAATTACATCTATGAAAGACACAAACTAGTAGCTACAAATACGATATTCGAAACCAACCAACATCAAAGAAGAAATAAAGTAGTTTATCAACATGTAATCCTTCACTTTCACATATTTCAACAATTAATATATAAAAATAATGATATGCATATTATGTATATGTTGTGTATACACTTGCTTTCTTTATCGAATAATGAGGACTCACAATTTAATAGATTATATTGACTTATTTTGTGTATACACATGCTTTCTCTCTCTATGTATATGTGAGTGTACGCGCGCGTAGTCATGCAATATCGATCCCAGAATAACACATACATATTCATGCTATATACAATTTATACAAGTCAATCCACCCATTTCAATTTTTCAATTGCACAAAAACTTCATATTAGTTCAATCCACAGTTTAAATAATTAGTATCACAAAATGCCATCATAATCCAACTTTTAAATTCATAAAGGTGAGTGAACATAAATTTTCATATTCAGATATCAAGATAATCCACATATCCTTCTATGCATGCTCACAATTCATAGGCTCATTTTAAACAAGTAAAATAGTACTATTTGATCTCAATAACTTATGAGGGTTAGAATTTTTATAAAATCTTTTATAAAAAGATGTAATTCTCTTACTTTTCTTTTTATGGTTGTCAATGTTAGAGCTTTGTTTTGTTCTTGAATCGATGGAATACTTGTTGAAATTTCACCACGAATGCAAAATCGAACTTTGATCACAATATGAAAACTTGGAGCTCGCCACTCAAAAATGAAGACTTCTTTGTATACATGAGACTTGCATAACACAACTCAAGAGCAGAGTTTCTCTTTGTATTTCTTTTTTTTTTTTTTCCCTTATAAAGATTCCTTTACATAAGCATGAGTTAAGGTTTGAAGTATTTGGTCTTCAAGTAATTCTCGCGGACTTTGATTTTGAAGAGTATTGGACTTGTCTTGTTAATTTAATAGTCTGACCCAAATGTAATTAAACTTCATTTAATTCATATTATTGCAAGTTAAACAAAAAAATTGACTTGATCGACATATTATAAATTTATGATTTATTCCAAAATTCAATATGAATTTATCCAAAAAAAAATAAAATCAATGTCTTCACTCCCTCCATTCTATTTTAATTGCACCGTTAGCTTTTTTACACCAATTATAATAAATATACAAGATATAATTTACTAAATTATCCCTATTTTATGAAAGCAGATTTGATTTGTTCCTCTTAAATATTATTCATACTCTTTAATATCAAAATTATAGTTGAAAACAATTGTAAATTTGAGTCTTAAATTCTTATGATGGACAATTATTTCTGAGCTAAAGTGACTATTTATTTAAGTCGGAGGGGTAGAAATTTTGAGAGTGACGAAAAATTGTATCTTAAAAGTTGATCAAATTCACGTTTTAAAATTCAAAATACATCATTATTTTATTTTTTAAAATAAATTATAATCTAAGCAATATTATAATCCATATTTTAAAAATAATATTCTAGTCCTTAATTTTTCAAAAAAAATATATATTATTACGCAGCATTAGATAAAAATATATTCGTTAGTTGTAGGTACTAGACTATGAGGTGTTCATAATGTTTATTTTGTATATTCAATTATAGATCTTTAGAAAAATATAGATATTTTTGAAACTTTTATGGTCAACTACATAGAACAAAATCCTTTTTAATAGAATCTTGTACAATTAAAACACACTATTTGTATTACAAAAAGTGTTAAAATCCTTTTTAATAGAATCTTGTATTACCCATATGTAGAAATGAGACTTAAAAAGGACCAACACTGCATTGTTTCATTGTACTAAAGGTAGTACTAATTGTACATTTAGAAAAAGGACTAACACTGCATCTTTGCATTGTACTAAACGTAGTACTAATTGTACATCAATAAAGACACTTTCTCTAGAACTTTCTTACTATATCTAACAATTTCCTAACCCTAATTTCTCTCCTCCTTGCTAAACTCGCTCTATTCTCTCAACTCTTCCTTCTACTTCTGACCTCTTCAATGGCGAATCCATCTCTCTCTGAAGCTTTGCTGAAGATTTCTATTTGTTTCGGACGAGCTGCGCAGGTACTTTTTCATGCTTTAAGTTTCTCTCCTCCTTGATAAATTCGTTGTATTCTCTCAACTGTTCGTTCTACTTCTGACCTCTTCAATGGAGAATCCATCTGCTGCTTAGTCTTTTCTGTTTGTCTACAGACTTAAAATCTTTCTCTGAAGCGTCGCTGAAGATTTGTGTTTGTTTCCGACGACCTGCGCAGGTGCTTCTTCATGCTTTAAGCGAAATTTACATGTTTGTTCCATCATTTGCTCTTTCTCCCATTCCTAATTTGTCTTCTGTTTTGCTCTTTCTCCGATTCCTAATTTGTTTTCTGTAGACCATATTAAGCCATATTATACTGTATGTATGTGCTGCAAATCTTCTGCTCAATAAGTGCATGTATTTGTCTATTGCACTATCTTCACCATCG
>JAKRZT010016321.1:0-15294 GCA_029582215.1 Solanum sparsipilum
GGAGTTTATTGATGTTTGTTAAGAATTTTTGTTGCAATAATATTTTTGGGTGTATTGATGTTTATTAAAAACTCAAGGTTTCTGAGTAAAAACATACTCGTACAATAACTATGCATATACTTGAGGTTTTTTATTAAAAGTTTGTTTTATGTCACCAATTTTATTAAGTCTCTTTGATCACCAAACCCGCTTATATGAACAAATTCACTTGTAAAATTATAACAATAAATGTTTTCAGATTTGAACAATACCGAATGATTAAGATTGTTTGTTTTAATATTTGAATGTGCATATGAAATTAAACATTATATTAATAAAATATTAAAAAAATTAATTTCAACAAAAAAAATACTTTTTGATAGAAAATAATATTTTAATGTTTACATTTGATTAAAAAAATTAATTATATAACATGCAAATATAAATTATATATCAAACATATATACCTGAGGTCTCTTATTAACATATATAAAGGTTTTGGCTAGTATTATTTTTTTAAGCCAAAACCTTTGAGTTATTGATAAACATCATCAATACACTCAAAAATATTATTACAGTAACAGTTATTGATAAATATCAATACACTCCCAAAAATTGTTAGTATAAAAAAAATACTAAACAAAATATTTGAAAAAATGGTGAAAACTTACTAGTTCAAGATAAAAATTGATGTTTGATTGAGATAATAGAGGGAAAAAGTTGATAGTGAAAGAGGCAAAGTTGTTTACAGAGAAAGAGAGAGGTGGAAAATGTGATTATTTTGTGTCTAAATGTTATTAAGACTCTCCCATATAACTGTTTATTCAAATCTTTCCAGATATCGATTCATTAAGAGTTATTTTTTTTTTTAAAAAGAAACAAATAGATTGAATTTGAATGATTAAGATTCAAATCTAAAAATTAAACACATGTAATAAGATGAATCTAAATAATTACTATTCAGATCTTTATTAAAGATTAAAAAACATTAGTGGGATTTTAAAAAAAATCATAAGCCGAATGACCCCATAAGACTAACGATAAAACAGAAGAAATCTTTGAATGGTATTCAATGTATTGAGTATCCAAGGCAAAGTCAACATTTTGCTAAAAAAAAGATCTATTCATATATCACAAGGGACATTTAATTCTATATTTTTTTGCCAACCACTGGCAAGTTCTTTTATTTCCTCATTAATTACTATTTTATTTACAAGTAAAATACACGATTTGTGATAAAATAAGATTCCTCAATTAGTTATTTAGCTATCCAGTATTGAGTAGACTTCCGTGGCAAAATTTGCAATATTGCTCTTATAAAACTATATAAGAATAAGAATAAGAATAATAAAATAGTAGAGAGGAAAATCGAAAAAATTGAGTTCGCCCCCAAGTTAGGTTCTATATATTTTTTTTCAAAAAAAACCTACATAATAGACATTTATGTTGGGTTTGAAAGAATTAGGGCGTTATGCGGAAGCTTATAATAGCAAATTATGACGGTGCTAAATTAAATGACAAAAAATATTATAAAAAAACTTTGTAAAATCAGTTCAGTCAATTGACCTACGTGAATAAATCTCCCCATAAACAAAACTTTTTAATGACTAATGCTATTATGTTGTGGTATGAGAAGAGGGATCTTCAATTTATAGAGTTTCAAACTTTTCTTTAAGGAAGGATTAACCCAAATAAACAAGAAAAACATATTTTTCCTTTCAGTAATAGTAAGGCATTTATGATAATATTTTGTTTTTTCTTCAAAAGAAAAATAAAACTTTAATAAAGTAAGAAAATCATGGCAAAACCCTAACAAATCTCCTCTTTCGGCTTGAATTTTCATACAAAATAATCTTGATCCTCTTTCTTCACACAATCTTCATGTATCACTATTGTTTACCATGATTTAAAAATTAATATGGGTTAAAAATTGAAGCAAATATATGCGTTAAAGTAAGCACGAGTTGATAATATTGGAGGCCTGTGTTAAATGTTATGAACGGAGTTGAAAGTGAAACTCATGTGTTTAAACTTAAAAGTAATATGCATGAGTTGAAAAATGGAATCCAAACCTTAAAGCCGGAGTTGAAAGTCCAAGCTCATGCATAAAGTAAGTATGAGTACTTGAAAATTGATTTTTATTTTTAAAGGTGAAGCAACATTGTTGAAAATATGATTTAAATTTCTTCTCCATGTGTAGTTGGACAAGAATATTTATTATCATCAAATTTATTGCAAATTGCTTTGAAACTGCCTTGAACATGTATTCAACTTCATTCCATTGGATCATTGAACCACATGTTCTGGTATCACTTGTTGAGTTCGAAAAATTAGGAAATCATGCTAAAACTTACAATTGCAAATCATGATGTCGATAAATCAAACAACACATAAAACTATACTATAATAAACACAATATTATTATATGATTTGGCCAATTAGCCTACATATTTAAAAACTAATAAAAACATAAAAATTAAAGGGAGAAATTCTTTCCATAAACAAAATTCTTAAATGTCTAAATTGTGGATGCTATTATGTTTTGGTATGAGAAAAGGGGTTCTTCAATTTATAGAATTCCAAACTTTTTCTCGAAGGAAGGAATAATCCAAATATAAAAGAAAATTATATTTTTTTCTTTCAAGAATAGTTAAAGCATTTATGGATTATAGTAATACTTTGATTTCCTTCAAAAGAAATATAGAACTCAAATAAAGTAAGAAAATCTAGACAAAACCCTAACAATTCACTATAATACAAATATGTTTATAACAGTCTCCTTGAATGTCTATTTGATAGATTATGTGTCTCATTAAAATCTTATTTGAAAAAAAAATAGTAAATTCTTTTAATAAAAGAAATAAACATATCTAACAATACACATTTTGAAATTAATTATCTACTATATGAGATTACAAAAACTATATCTAATCTTGAACAACCTCTGTTGTAAAACTAGCAGTATGCAAATTCAAATTTGCATCACAACTATTACCAATTTTAGAGCAATAATGGCACCCATAAAATTCTAAAAGAAATTATACTACATGTCATGTTTATATCATATAATTGTGGTGGGCTCTTAATTTTTCTTAATTATTCTCAATTTTCTAGTAAAATTGGACTAATCTCCATCTCAAGAGGTTGCACTTATAGTTTAGTATTGCTTGTGTTTTTTTTTTCTTTCACTTGGTTTTCGGAGCCTGCATTAGAGCTAGTTTCGATTAAATTTGGATCGCGCACTACAGGGCCTTTTTAGGGGCTGACGCTCCCAAACAAGTTTTTTTTTATATCCAGAACTCGAATCTGAGACTTTTGATTAAGATTGAACAGTCTCATCACTGCACCACAACCCATGTACATAATAATTCACATTTTGAAATAAATTTTTATTTATTTTAGGTGGATATCGTATTATACAGAATATCTTAATATCTTTCACAATAGTTACATACAATTTGATGGAACATGTAAGGCAGGATTCTTGTAAGGTGTATGGTTACTGAAAAAAACCAACATTTTTTTATTAATAGTAAAAATTATGAAATGAGGTTAAAGATAAGTGAGTTAAGGTTGATCTCGTTTATTTTCTTTTGGTCAAACCTCCGAAGGAGAAAGCGACTACAAGAATATAAATTGCACAAAGGAATAGATAAGTACAAGAAAGGGGAAGAACAAGGGTCTTCTCCTATTGAAGCTCTACGAAAAAGAATATAAACGGGTTGTCAAGAAAATTCTTGATGACTTCTCTTCTTACGAGATTAGTCTTTTAAAGGTCAAAAAGTCAATTCTTCGCTCAAGTGTGAAATGACTATACGTTAGCTCTAAAATTGCTATTTTGTAGCATTTTCCCGAGCTCTAATTTTTGGCTCAAGACTGATTGGGGACAGATTAGCGCTAGGCACTACTGATACATGAAGTTGGCTTCTCTTCGTTTGAGAGGGTTCTTTTATAAGCCAAAAATTTAATCCTTTGCTTATGAGTGAAATGACTACACTCCAGCTCTGTAAAGCCTATTTAGTAGCATGCGTATGAACTCTAATATCGGGCTTGAGGCTAATTAAGGGCAGGTTGACTCTAAGATTGAGACTGACGGTTGATATGCCTAATTAAGAGTCATCATGAGGGAGATACATTGTAAAGTGATCCGTCTCCAAGAAGGAGTCATACTAGCTACTCATTACGAAGAAGCCTTTTTGGTGTTGCGGTGATACCGTCATACCGGTCCAAGTCACGCGAAGGAAAATCTACCCAAAAAATTTCAAGCCAAAATAGAAGCAACGTCCCTCCGATCTTGACTCAATCATGTATCATAATATGATTCATTATTTTAGTAATTGTGATTGCTCTCAAACATAGTGCATGTATGTATCGAATAAACCAAATCACTATTGAGTTTTGTTTTGGGAAATAAGACAAATACATTTATCATGACACGAATCTCACACATATTTTGTAGTACCTCAGAAATCTCCTCCGATATGAAAAGTTCTCAAGTTAATAGGAGTCGAACCATATTTCTCATCACACAATAGACATGTATAGATGTTTTTTTTTGGTTTCCCACCGGTGATACCTGCATTGGAGTTCAATTGTTTCGAATTTGCACCGTGTAGGACCAGAGACAAACCCAAGATTCGAAAACTTCGGATGCACCAATATTATCTTAGGGCTCAAATATGAGCTATAAAATAAACGTGTATGGTTACTGAAAAAATCAATGTTTTCATTAATTGTAAAAATTATGAAATGAGGTTAAAGACATGTGAGTTAAGGTCGATCACATTCATTTTCTTTCGGTCAAACTTACAAAGGAGAAAGCTAATACAAGAATGTAAATTTCTCAAAGGAATAGATAACTACAAGAAAGGGGAAGGACAATGACCTCCTATTGAGGCTCTACGAAAAAGAAGATGAACGGATTCTTAAGAAAATTCTTGATGTCTTCTTTTCTTACAAGATAAGTCTTTTAAAGGTCAAAAAGTCAATTATTAGCTCAAGTGTGAAATGACTATATGTTAGCTCTAAAAATGTTATTTAGTAGCATTCAAGACTGATTGGGGACAGATTAGTGTTAGGCTCGAGACTGACTATTATGTCTGAGTGTTAGTATAAGATAGATACAACTATAGAGTGGTGTGTTTTCAGGAAGGAGTCCTAAAACTTTAATTTGATCCTTTAGTCTCCTCCATATATCCATTTCATGATATGATCAACCATTTGAATTTTTTTGACAACACCTCACTAGACAACGTAAAGCAGAAAAATTGACACATATGTCTTTAACTTAATGGGTTAGTCATGTTAATATATACAAATTTACATTTATGGATGCGCAAACGATATATGGAGATAAAAAGGACATTCACGTATAGCCCTAAGTGATACATGAAGTTACCTTCTCTTCTTTTGAGAGGGTTCTTTTATAAGCCAAAAATTCAATCCTTTGCTTAAGGGTGAAATGACTACATGCTAGCTCTGTAAAGTCTACTTAGTAGCATGTACATGAACTCTAACATTGGGCTTAAGGCTAATTAAAGGCAGGTTGACTCTTAGCTCGTGACTGATTGTTGATATGCTTGAGAGTCATCATGAGGGAGACACAATTGTAAAGTGATTCGTCACCGAGAATGAGTCATACTAGCTACTCCATTACGAAGCAACCTTTTTTTGTGTTGCGGTGATACCGTCATATCAATCCAAGTCACACGAAAGAAGATCTACCCAAAGTTTTTCAGGCCAAAATAGAAGGAACGTCCCTCCAGTCTTGACTCAATCATGTATTATGATCTAATTCACTCTTTTAGTAAATGTGATTGTTCTCGCATATGTGTATGTATCGAATAAACCAAGCCGTTATTGAGTTTTGTTTTGGGAAATAAGACAAATATATTTTTCATGACACGAAGCTCCCACATATTTTGTAGTAACTGAGAAATATCTTTCGATATGTAAAGTTCTTAAGTTAATAGGAATTGAACCATATTTCTCATCACACAATAAACATGTCAGATAGTTTTTTTAGTTTCCCAATGGTGGTGTCTGTATTGAAGCTTAGTTGTTTCGAATTCGCACCGTATAGGACCCCATTCGTCGAAAAATGTTCCCTACCAAGAATTTTTCATATCTAGAGCTTGAATCCTTGATCTTGATTAATAAAAGAGCCGCCCCATCCACTGCATTACCTCCGTTGATGGTGATATGTGTAGAATTTTCATTATCCCACTTTCTTTTTTTTTCCTCCTTCTCAATCTCTCTATGTAATAACTATTTAAAAATAAATAAAAGATAGAAAAATCAAAAAACCTATCCACGTGGGGGTGGGGGTAGCTTGAGTCTTGTTGTTTGGTTTGGTACAATGTTAACCATAGCTAAGCCAAAAAAACCCTATGATGACTCCTCCTAACCATATCTAGTTTGATTACATGTGTACACATTTGGTTAAGTTAACCTAAATACAAAAATAGAAAATAGGAAACAGAAAAAATAGAAACAAAATAAAATTAAAAAAAAAATGTAATTTCACCCCCAAAATTTAGAGAAGAGACAGAGAAAGAGAGAGAAAGAGAGAGAGGCTTTCAATGTATTAAAGCTAGAAAATAAAAAAATAAAAAAGAGAAACAAAAACTAAAAAAGGATCTTCTCTACTCTTTCTCTAATCTCCATGCTCTTAGATTTATCCTACCTTTGATTTGCTCAAAACTTTTTAGCTCTAAATCTGGTATGTAATTCATCGGAATAATCTTTAAATATAAAAAATTCTCACTCTCTTGCACCGATCTTATCTAAAAATGGAATCTTTTTTCTTTAATTTCTGGAATTTTCTGAATTTTTTTTTGCTGTTTTTGTGTTTTGGTCTGAGTTTGATCGATGATTTGAATTGGGTTTGATCGGAACTTAAATGGGTGTGATTTAAATCCGTTCAGTATTGAGAGTTTGTATCTGGGTAATTGATGTTTCATCATTTAACCTTCTTGTTCTTGATGTAACTTTTACATGTTTAATTCATATGGGTTCTGTTAATTTGATTAGATTATAAGATTTTAGACTTACCCAGAAATTGATGATCATGTTTTGATATGGTTTTGGTTAAATGCACTTTCATTTGGAACAGCTGATATTTTCTCTGATGTTATGTGACACTATAAGAACTTGGTTTGAGTGTTTTTGTTATAGCTATGTGCATTGATATGAGGTCAACAGTTTTTTTGTTTTTTTGTGATTTGTAAGTTTGTTATGTGGATTGAATGTTTCTAAAGGGAAAAAATGTGTTTGGCAGCTAAGTAATGGCATCAATGGTTGCAAAGGCATGTGCTACGCCATCGGCTCAATATACACCTGCTGTGACAGTCTTGGAAAAAGGAAGTAGGAATAAGAGGAAATTCAGAGCGGATCCACCTCTAGTTGATCCGAATAAAATGATTCCTTCACCTCAGTTTGAGTGCACGAGTTTTGAATTTTCAGCGGATAAATTTGGAATGATCCCTACTCATGAATTGTCGAATGGTTGTGACATGTGTAGCCTGAAGCAAGACAGCTCAGAAAGTTTGAAACTTGACCTTGGATTGTCTTGCAGTGTAGGATCGTCTGAAGTAGGTCCAAGTGAGCCGAGAGAGGTAGTTGAAACAACTGAACAGTTCCATGATGCTGATTGGAGTGATTTTACGGAAGCCCAGCTAGAAGAGCTTGTCTTGAGCAACTTGGATACAATTTTCAGAAGTGCAATTAAGAGAATAATGGCCTTTGGTTACAGTGAAGAGATTGCCACAAAGGCTGTTTTAAGGTCTGGTATATGCTATGGTTGTAAGGACATTGTATCAAACATAGTGGAGAATACATTGGTTTTTCTTCGTAGCGGCCATGACATTGACTCATCCGGGGAGCATTATTTTGAGGATTTGCTGCAAATGGAAAAGTATGTGTTGGCGGAATTGGTCTGTGTTCTGCGGGAAGTTAGGCCTTTCTTTAGCACTGGTGATGCAATGTGGTGCTTGCTAATATGTGATATGAATGTATCTCATGCTTGTGCAATGGAAAGTGATCCTTTGAGTAGTTTGGTTGGTGACGGGAGTGAAAACTCCTCTGCTTCTGTGCAGCCTAATTTGCAATCCGAGGTCAAAAGTTCTGAATCCATCACTAGAATTCCCTGTAAGCCAAATCCTTTAGTTGCTTGTGCACATTGTTCGTCTGAGACTTCCAATGTCGCTTCTGCTATTTCTGGGCATAGCTTCCAGTTGGAGGCATCCAATATGCCAGGAGTCCATGAAATCAAACCTAAATCTTCATTTGCTCTGACTGGAATTATGCCAGAGAAAGATTCTTCAAGTTCTCTGTTTGACACTGTTGATAAAACCTTTACTGCCACAGGAGCACCCAATCCTCCAACCGTTGAGGAGGAGTTTGTGGGTACTAGAAAGGTATCTGGCATCACCAAAAGGGAGTATATACTTAGGCAAAAGTCCCTACATCTGGAGAAACATTACCGCACTTACGGTTCAAAAGGGGTCAGTAGGAAATTCAATGGTTTTAGTGGTTTAGTATTAGATAATAAACTTAAGTCCATGGCAGACTCTGCTGGCATGAATATAAAGAACGCTTCATTGAAGGTCAATAAGATCTCTGTTGCTGGGAGAAAAGATAATGTACACCATAGTATCTCAACAAATAATGGATTTTCTTCAACATCAGTTTTTGGGTCCAATAATGGCAATGGACTTGTTCCATTACCTAATACAAATATCCCTTCTTCATCGCCGCAAGTCAGTATTTCACCTGCATTGCCTGCTGCTGATACTGAGCTATCGCTCTCATTCCCTGCCAGCAACACGATCCCAATGCCTCTTAGTTATAACGCTGGGGCCGGTGTTTGTGCTTTTAATATGATTCCTAATGAAAAATCTATTGCTCAATGGGTTCCTCAAGACAAGAAAGATGAAATGATTCTAAAGTTAGTTCCAAGGGTTCGCAAATTGCAAGGTCAGCTCCAAGAGTGGACAGAATGGGCCAATCAGAAGGTTATGCAAGCCGCTCGTAGACTGAGTAAAGACAAAGCTGAGCTTAAGACACTTCGGCAAGAAAAAGAAGAAGTGGAGAGGCTGAAGAAAGAGAAGCAGAGTTTGGAGGAAAATACCATGAAAAAGCTAGCTGAGATGGAGAATGCCTTGTTTAAGGCTAAGGGACAATTCGAACGAGCTAATGCGGCTGTTCGTAGGCTTGAGATCGAGAAGGATTTACTAAAGAGGGATATGGAAGCTGCCAAATTGCGTGCAGCAGAGTTAGCTGCAAGCTGTCAGGAAGTATCAAAGAGGGAAAAGAAGACACTCGTGAAGTTCCAGTCATGGGAGAAGCAGAAAGCTATATTACAGGATGAACTGGCAGCTGAACGACGAAAGCTGGTGGAACTGCAACAACAACTGGAGCAAGCTAAAGATGTTCTGAACCAGCTCGAGGTATGTTTACTGGGAGAATAAGATCACAACTTCTTCACAAGATGCTTCTTGTCAAAGAAAACTTAGGCTTCAACCAAGTTTAAAAGGTTTTATTAACTAGTTAGGTACTGTGACCTTCAGCCACTCATGCTGTAGAATAAAAAGGATAAAATTAAACAGAAGAACTGCAGAACTTAGGTAAGAAGATACTATTTTACAAGCTTTATGCTAGTAAATATGTTGAAGGTTATATAAGACTCTTGATAAAAAATTGTGAATAACTGGTATGGTGGTTCTCTGGCTCTCCACTGACGTACCTCTGCATCAGTCATTGACAAGCCGACATCTCTGTGATAAAAGCTTCATGCAATCTGAACTTCAGGACTTGCGACCTTTTTACTATTTGAGAGATAAATCTAAGATGATAAATATGAATGAACCTTTTGTATGTGTTTGCTTTAAAAATGACTTGACGTGGTTTTTGAACGTCACTCTCTCTCTCTCCCTCTCCAACTTCTTTCTCCCATGAGAAGGTTGTGGTGACTGGTAAATGCAATTTTTTTATTTTATGTGTTCTTCCAGATACAATCACCTGATGTCTATAATATGCATATTAGGAATATATCTTCCAACTTATGCAGTTTGAGAATTTGAAAAATGAACATGAGAACTTGTCTGCTGGATTCTTTATCTGAGAATGACTCGACTCTCGTACGCAAAATTTCTCTAGGTATAAGCAAGAGTATGGATTAGCATCTAAATGATGCAAGGATTTTCTCGTCTTCTTTTTGCATTGTTCTGTTAGTACGGGTGCATAGCATATTTGTTCAGTGCAATTTTCCTCACTTTGTTATAGCGTTTTTGAAGTGGATAGCTTGTTGTTCAAAGTCAAATAGATGTCCTGACAATGGGAATAAGGTATATCCACCTTCCATAGTGTCTTGTTGCCTTTTATTTTTCTTATAAGAGAATGTCTTGTTGCATTTAATCTGTTGAATTCAATATGCTTTGACATTGATGTCTGAGATACATAATTTTGCAGAACACATCTCTTGATATATCTTGAAGGGGCCTTTGGTAGGGTGTATAAGAATAATGTTGAATAGGGTGTATTAGTAATGCTGGTAGTAGTTATCCTGAGATTATTCCTTATGCACTGTTTGGTTTGGTGTATTAAAAATAACAAGCATTGCGTAATTGCTAAAATGGATTGTGTTGTTGCAAGGTCTGCGTACACTTTACCATCCCCAGACCCCACTTAGTGGGATTTCACTGGGTTGTTGTTGTTGTTTGCAAAAATACCCTCCTAAAATACACTGGGAAGGATGTGGAAAAGTTTTTGAATGACTATTGTGTCTTTTAACTATGCTAATGCTTGCATTAAAAATCCTTGGATTGATATACCCTTGTTTGCCATGTATTAGTTATATATAACATAATACCAAATAGAGTGTATTAGTTATACATAGATTGGAAAAGTGTACCAAACAAGGTATTAGTAATACACAAAGTTAATGCATGCATTATTTTTTCTAATGCATCCTATCAAACGACACCGAAGTGATTAACCTTAAAGAAATTTCTCAAATGGATCTCAAGACGAAATGGTAATAGGTAGAATTATAGGAGTAGGTTGTTGGCACTGGCCTCTTACATGCATCGCTGCGGTTGAGAGCTCTGAAAATGACTTCAGATTGCAGATTCAAAGAAGCATGAACAGATAGATTTTAATTTCTTGCTTCACTTGAGACTTTGCATTTTCCATCATCATAAACTCTTAATATGACATTCGAATTTGTTTTACCCTTACCTAAGTATTGGTAAAAACTGTACAACATCAGAATTCTCAATGAAGCATATTTGTCAAGTTTGACAAGGGAGGGATAGTCTAGTGGAAAGGGCCCTCTTCCTTCAACCATGAGTCCAGGAGGAGAGGGAGTTGTTCCCATCATCAATGATTCTCATCTGACACTTCCTTCCTTTTAGACTTAAAATTGCTAAATGCAAACATATCAAGGGGAGTGGTTATTAGGTTGCAGGTCTCTTTCATAATACAAAGACCTTTGTGCTTTGGACCAATGTTCTTATGCTAATGTATGTTCTCCCGATGAGACAAGTGAATGATCTTACCGACAAGCCAATGTCTTGCAGGGTAGATGGAAGCAGGAAAAGAAGGCCACGGAAGATTTACTTAGGCAGGCTAGTTCACTAAGGAAAGAAAGAGAACAGATTGAAACTTCAGCCAAATCCAAGGAGGATATGACCAAATTAAAAGCTGAAAGTAGTTTACAAAAGTATAAAGATGATATTGAAAGGCTAGAAAAGGAAATATCCCAGCTCAGACTAAAGACCGATTCTTCAAAGATAGCCGCTCTAAAAAGAGGCATAGATGGAAGCTATGCAAGCAAACTGACCGACTTTAGAAATGCTCAATTACCAAAGGACACTGAAATACCTTATATCTCCACATTTGTGACAGATTTTGAGGAATATTCTCAGGATGGAGGGGTGAAACGAGAACGTGAGTGTGTCATGTGCTTGTCAGAGGAGATGTCTGTGGTTTTTCTGCCATGTGCTCATCAAGTGGTATGCACAACATGCAACGAGCTTCATGAGAAGCAGGGAATGAAAGAATGTCCTTCTTGTAGGAGCCTGATCCAGCAGCGGATTTGTGCGCGTTATTCTCATACTTAGAGTTGCTTCAGAGAATGAGTGAAGCTGTCAAAATACTGATTCATGAAACTTTATAATGAATAATGCATTTGTGTTGCCCTTTTCAAATGTATGGACAATTATGCTTGCAATATGCAACTCTTTTCAAGAATGAAAAGTAACAGAAAAAAGAAAAGAAAAATAAGAACAAAAAAAGAAAAAGAGTGTTTAGTGTGGCCTTTGTAAATCATCTGTCTCTTTTAAATAAACTTGAGTTTTCCTTTGTGTTGTTCTATGTATCTTTATCGACCATATGCGTTAACTAAACATTGTCATTATTTTGTTGGCTATTTATAAGAATAGATGCTACAATTGATCTTTAGCCAAAATGCCGCGAAAAGCATTCAGATAATATACTGACTATTCCTTTAATCTTCTCTGATTTTGTGCATAAGGAGGTTCTCTCATCTTGGTGCATTATATAACATTTGCACATACTTGACACTTCAATTTCTAATGACATAAAATGCTTTTCTTGGCCTTTGAATACCTACTTTTGATAGACAAGAGTTATCAATCAAGGTGATAGGTAATCGTTGGAATAGTTGAAGTGCGAAAAAAGAAGAAGAAATAAACACCCAAGACACTAATTCAACTGAAAATGCCTTCTCCTTTCACCCTTGTGACAACAAAGATCAAAGTTACAATGAGCAACTACCCTTGCAGCAATTGTAGAACTCTGAAATAATCATCACTCAGTGTGTAATAAATTCTTGCAGTATATAATGATTATTTACAGTCACATAACTATGTATTATTTAATAGAAAATTTCACCCTTTTAATATTAAAAAAATTATGCCTTTTGTGTTAGTAGGGTGAAATTTTTATAATTTTCTATTAGAAAATACAGTTTCCTGTAAAAATAAAATCTGATACGATACACAATATCCCTATGAGAGTCAGCTTTGTTAGGCTGAATGTGTGAGCTATAAAGTAGTCGATCTTGAAGAAGCTGGGCCATATTCTCCACTTCCCAATCAGTACAATTTCTTCTAAATTTTACTAACCAACCTTGGTTGCTTCTACATTGACTTTAACCCCTGCTGTTTTCTGCAAAACTGAAGAGATCGGGAACCTGTCTCGTAGAGAAGTAATTCCTTCCCCACCCAATTGTCATACCAGAAAAGTATTCTTTTCCTATCTTCTAGCTTTAACTGTATTGGTTTTTCGTACTCCTCTGAAATGCTTCTTATAGTATGTCGGGACCTTACAGAGTTGGTACACCAAGAAATATTCAAGCATCATAGTTGGCAAGCTCCTATATTGCATTCCAAGCACTTGCCAGATCTTGTACATTTTGAGTTTCAATACTGGAAATATAAAGTCCCGGCAGCTTATATTGCCCTCAGCACCCTCACTTTCTCCATATCTCTGCATCACAAAAATTGAAGGCATCATAAACGTATAAAATATGTGACTAATGATTAATCACATGGGGATTATACTAGGAAGATTGGCCTAACAGGACACCATGTGTTTTGTATTTGGAACAATTCCAGATTGGATAAGCCACTACCTCCACATAGCAGCTTTCATGGGGGAGTGTAACATCATCTTCCAGAGTGTATTGCTGCAAAGTTAAAGAACAGGATACACAGTCCATCAGACAAATGCTGATAAATAGAAATAATAATGACTAAGCAACAGAGCACATTTTAAATGGACTTGAATGACAGTATCATGTCGACCCACAAGGCATGACCAGTTCACGCTTACATTACATAAGCCAACACCACTAGAAAAAGATCTCGACACGCACGAATAAGTTTCTTTTTATTTGTCAAGCTGAATTATATCCCTTAAGATAACAAGATTCCAATACTGCAGTACAAAGTAGATATTTATCTTACTTTTTGCATGTAACAGCTAAGTTATGGAAAAGCCCATTAGTCTAACAATAACGGTGGCTAAAACATTTAGAGTTTGCTATAAAATAACCATAATTTTCTATATTCCTTAAGTCAGTCAAAGGTTTCTCCTATGGAGCGATCTACTTCAGGCTCCAACTAGTTATAATCACACAAAAGGCAACTTGGTATGTTCCACCTGCAACAATTCACAGAGACCAACCTCACAGACTGACAGTCCAAGCTTTACAAGAGTAACAGACAAAAGCATTCAGTTAGGTGAATTCAGTACCTCCATCTTGCTCATAGCCTCCAGTTGTGGGAGCAACAGGAATAGTCTGCCGATCCCCAGGGTTCACGAGATCTTTTTCAATACCATTTCGCAAATCACACAAGCAAAGTATTACAGTATCACTCAGCATTTAGTTAACCAACCTGCATGAGAGAGTGAGTTAATCAAAATCTTTGAAATCAAGTTTTACAGAGGTAACAGTATACATACCACATCTCATGAATTCCTTTTGCTGTATTATCACTTCAGGCACTCTTCCATGGTTCAATATCCTCCTCTACACAACATTAGAGGAAAGGTGTCATTCCTATACTACAGCCCAAGAGCATCTATAGCTCAAAATATAGTCTATTCCTTAAGGCATTAACCAAGAGTTTATAAGAAGAATCAGCCTGGTAATATAAATCCAGCTTTACAAAAATGTAAATACTTTACGAGAGATTTCCAAATTACTGGTGTGGCTATCAAAATTGTGAGCATCAACATGTAGCTTCCAGATTCCAAGTGATAGTATCAGGGCCTAAGAATTTTATATCTCCAGTGCTTTCACCAGATATCTATCAGTGCAACTCATGTCACCAGTAAATTTTACAGTTGAAAATCACAGTAAACAGAGTCAGATGGAGACTCCTAAATTCGAGAATCACTTCAGGATATCAGAAAATGCATGACTCAATCACCAGACACTAACTTTTTTAACACCAATGCATAACAAGAAAGCATTACTAAAATGAAGTTTCAAATTTTTTACGTATTGACCTTTTCAATGTAGTAATGACACTGCATACAGACCACAAACTTTTAGTCCAAAGCCTTGACAAACTTCTAAGCTCATAAATGATGTCATCCTTATACCAACACCTATGACTAAAAAATTTGCTCATAAGTAATCTATAGAGAAAAAAATCAACAGCTTCAGTGAGACAACCTACTTTAGTATCGTGAGTTCAAACGAGTCTCTATTGACAATTTTTTTGATCTTGGCTTGTAAGCTCCCTTTAAAGTGCACTTGTTTACTTATACAGAACATAAGGG